>OMKZ01036540.1:5888-21463 GCA_900302535.1 Neoniphon sammara | reverse complement strand
TCCTTAACAATCAGATCAAAAAATCAGATCCCTGAGCCTACAACCCACATGATGCATCACAAGTAGGTCGCTGGTATGTAGACTATATTGAGTCAGCAAAGATATTTGTGTAACAGTGCTATGCAGAATAGATTGGCTGTTAATATCTTATCTGTGCAGTTTGCACCCAGTGTGCACTAGTCAGGCAAAGCACATGGCAAAAGATAAGTGGAAGCTCAGATCTTTTCAACCTCTATATTTGAGGATGGAAAAGACAGCAGATGTATCGATATGAAAAATTTCAAATCTACAAAAAAATTTATATTTCCCCACCTAGTTCTAACATAACTCTTAGAGGTATGTGTTCAGACCTTTCCTTATCTCTTATTGCCAGTTGTCATTATTTGAGTTTTGTGAGAGAAAGCAGTGACTGGAGCAGTGACTGGAGACCAAGGCTCTCACATCAGGTATAGTACTTAGTCACTTAGTCCCCTCACACTTACTAAATATTTCCTTGTCAACTAACACACCTGTAATCAACATTTTCCTTCAATTTACATTCTATTGTCCATGCTGTCATTTTTCATCTTTTTAGTCCTAGGTGCTTTACTGGTTAGTTTGACTCCCCTTCCTTGCAGTACTTGTGTAAGTATTGCTGTTGGTGCCATTTAAACCAGTGGGTGACACTGATGAAATCCCATGATCAGCCTGTTAATGTGTTTATTAATATGCAATTCAGTTAGACCCACCCGAACACTCAGTGAACCCTCTCTTTATTAATATGAACAATATCAACCTTTGGTACTGAGCCTTTTTCATGCACTACACAGTCTATTATTCACTGCTACATTTTTTCATAATCATTAGCATCAGGGAATGAGATAAAGCAGGGATATAAAGGACACTGATGATTGGAAGATAGACTAACTGATGCCATTATCTTGGATCTTGGATAATAAATGAGCATTTATGCTTTACATGCCCTAATGGTTTTGTGTGTGTGTGTGTGTGTGTGTGTGTGTTAGGGGATATTTACTGAGATAACAAGCAAAGACAAAGACCAAGATTTAAAAAGTAAACACTGGTTGGTTATTTTTACCACATTCATTCATTGGCATACATGCCTCTCATACGACATATGACTCTCACATCGACTGTGAAATATTCAAACACTATTGAAATGTGTTACACTCATATATAGCACTGAAACTCTGTGTAATAAACATCACTGAATACCTCTTGTATTCACTACTGAAAATGTCTCACACTCAATGGCACTGTTGGCCTTTTTTTAATTCTTGAATATTCCCAGGTCATTATGAATGAAAACACAATTATTCAGGTTTTGCAGCAGTGCAGAAAGGACCTGGTGTCTGTCTGCAGCTAATCTCGCTACTGGGCCTATCAGCCTAAATTTTTGTGCACAGTTATGACTGCATGAAGAAGAACCTCTTGTGGTTGAAGTGTTTCAAAAACGTTTGTTCTCGCTACTTCCGCTCCCTCACCCCATTCATTGTCTAGCTCGCTCAACCAAGGGCTGCTCTCTCCTTGGGTCACTCTCACTTCATTCACCTAGCTCTCTCTCTCTCTCTGTCTGTCTCTTTCTCTCTCTCCCTGCAAACTACTGGACCTATCAGCCTCATAGGCATTGTTTTTTTATCCTATTGTGGCCATGTTCACTTTGATCGCAGATGAAAAAATAAAGGATGGATGTTGCATTTTCTTGGTGCGTTTACAAAACGCAATGCTGATGAAGAAAGTCAACAGAACACAGGGCAGACACACAGGAGAACAACACTGTAGAAAGTGTTAGAGGCTGATGTAGACAATATGTCCCCACAATGATGCACAGATTGCAGTTACATCAGCAGATACCACAGATAGTCCACTGATTGGGCAGGCCGGGTCATTAAAAATTAACATTCTGATTAACAGCAGATGGATGGTCTTGCAGCGATCCCCCTGCAGCAGAAACAATCTCCCCGTTAAGTGAGACACTGTAATTTTTTTACGTAATGTTATCGTTCTCTACGTTTGAAACCTAACGGTAATAGATAATATGAGCCTTCGGCTTGACTATGTTATCAATAAGTTGTGTGTTGCTAATGTTAGTGAGAGAAACCTCAGCCCCATCCAGCTCTGATAACAGTTAATGTTACCAACCTTGTAAAGATAAAAACCCAGATGTGCCGTTAGGAAGAAACGCTTTGAAAACCATAGAAAGTCTATGGAGAAAGGCATCTAGTGAACTTTGTCAAGTTTATCTGCGTTAGCTAATTATGCAAGTAGATAGTGAAATACTGAGGCGACAATTGGTTACCGGTCTGTGACGTTACAGACCGGTAAACTTATGTGGCTTGCGTCAATCCTGATTTCTGTGAGTCCAACAAGGAAGTAGCGTTTTGACTGGCATGAAGCAAAAACAATGCGCTATGACAAGCAGAGGACATAGAATACATCAGTATAGTAACAGATTATCTGGCAAAACACACACAAAACAGAGAAACCTGATTTTAAGTGGAGTGGGTCTTTAAATGTTCCATGATATTTGCTGCAGTGACATTACTGTGCGCATGGAAATGTTTACAATTTCCAAAAGCAGCCTAATCTTGAAAGTAAATTGTAAAAGAAATCACTCATACATCAATACAAACCACAATAAAGAAATCACCTGGTAAGCTCGTGCTGCTCAAAATAATTTAAAACGCAACATAGCTTATAGGGACAGGCAGAGGTGGAGTGAAATGTGGGTCCATTCGGGTGCGGGTCTCTAAATCAGAGAAAATAATTCATTCAGGTGGGAGGCAGGTAGATGGTTTATGTGTAGATTCATAGGACGTCAGAGCTGATCCGCCGATCGCTAGTCTCCACATACGCCTGGTCGAGATCTTATTAGAGGCTTATTGCTGTTATGCTCTCCGAGGGATCCTTCAGCAACTATTAATTGTCAGAGTGCCAAAAACCCCATCCCTCATGATTGAAGATGTGGGAGGGGACTATGAATTGGTCTCCATCCATTTGACTGTCTGATCATTTGTCCATCCATCAGTCTGTCCATCACAAACAATTTCTCAGCCTCCACTGACCCATTTTGGATGAAACTTGGGGGAGTGATGGATAAATAAATGGACAATACACAATTGGAACACTCTTGCATTCAATACAGAAATTATCTCACATACTAGCCAGCAATAAAAATTATTAATACAGTCAGTTATGTCTTGTATGGAGTTTCCAGTGTGCGTATCTTATTATTATATACTAGCTCAGTCATTAGTCACATTTTTGATTCTTTTCTTGTATTCTTCTAATTATAGCTTTTTAATAATAATAAAATGTTTAATATGGCAATTAATACCTCCATCTTATAACTTTGTGTTTAAGTAATGAATAAATTAATTTATAACCTCCATACAATCCATAAAATGAATCAAAAGGGCTTTAAATTTTAGTTTTGTTCTTTTATTTGTTAGTGTTCTTTCCTGTTCATTTTTTGTCTCACATTATGTCTAAAGCTTGTCTATTTATATTTTATGCTTGGACACACATTATTTTTAGGTTACTCTTTTTAATGAGAGGGCATGCAGCCAGTGCACCAAGCTAAAAATAATGCAAAGTCCAACCCACAGAGAACAGGAGCCCTCATTAGCCAGCTGACACAACCTGCCTGTAATCAGGAGTAAATAAATAAATGAATAAATAAATAAATGAAATAAAATACCATCTCCTGAATTCTCTTACCATACAACAGTGAATCCAGCAGGCATCTTAGACTTAACTTTAGTTAACCGTGAGAGTTATTTCCACCAGCAGTTAATTTGTGACCTACCTAACTGCAAATAGCATAATGAGCAAAGTTTCTTAAAACACCCATATATGATCATATCACACTACCAGCTTACAGTGGCCTAAACTTCTATTACTATGAAAAAGGCTTAAAAACAAACAAACAAACAAACAAAACAAAACAAAAACAAAAAGGATTTGTTCAATATCTTGATAGATTGCAAGCTAGTGGTTTGTGCTAAATGGACGTTTACCACACCTAATGATTAATGCTAGTTTTTATCATCCATTATAATTTAGTCTACCACACTTTGATGGTTGGAGGAGGATTGTGATGACACAGTATCACAATCCTCCCTATCACCATCATCTGATCTGCCAGACAATTAAGGATTAAATTCAGGGATCCCCATTTCTGATATTGTTGTAGTATTAGCAACATGCTAGTGTGGGGGAGGAGACACATGCCAACAGCTGGCCATTGGGTTGGAAGGGATGTAATGAAAATGAAAATGAAAATGAAAATTTGAAAAAGCAAAGCACCTCCGTCTTACTTGGCAGCCATAGTGAGCCAAAAGAAGGCCACTTTCTTTGCTAAACTGGTTCCCTTATTGCGAAGTGGAAAGCAAGAGTACAAAGAAATGGACAGGGCACATTTGATGGGACACACCACTCACTCTAGCCCTGGACAGTTAAGCTAACATTACTGGTTAGCATTTGCCTTCTAGCCTGAGTCTGTATGCCTACAGTTGCCACTGCTCACCACTAACATTATTCAGAGCTAACTTAGCATTGGATCAGCCTTTAAGAAGCTAATATAGGCTGCTGTTACATACTGATGGTCATGGTTGGCAACAGCTACACTGTAATTTGCCATGCTAATTTTACATTAATGTTATAAACAAATGTTAGCATTATTGCAAAGACTTAGCGAAAGATGTGAGCAACAGTCCTCTGAGTGCAGATGTGTCAAGAGAAAAGCCATATTATTGCTGTGCCACAATGGAGCGATACTAAAAATAAAATAAATTGTAATTGGAGATTCCAATGTGCTATTAATTATGGCTGCTGCTTGGCTAAGGTGATCTTTTCATGGCCTGTAGCCATCTTAGAAGCGCTCCAGCACCTTGAAATGATTTCAGCTTCAGCAAAACCACTTCTGTTTTGGTGAAAAGGCACACAGACACACACTGCTGAATTTTTCAGCCTTCATGTCTTAATGAGTTAAAAATACCTATCAGTAGTTTACAGTACACAACAACTTGTTTTGATTTTCCTAGTGTCATTTTCTTCTAGTGGAGCGATTTGCTTTATTTTGCCATGTTTCAAAATGCACTTGTGTCTGGTAATATTCTTGAAACATGAAACTGCAAGGAAAAAAACTGAGATCACCTCACAGACAGACTTTTCCACTAAAACAATTTAGATTTAGATCGATAGGAATAGTGTTATATAATTTTTTTAGCTGACTTAGGTCACTGGGTCAGTTCTGTGACTACGGCCAGCACTGGCTGGAACAATTCACTTGGCTTTGGGCAACCAAAGAGGTATGATGTCCAGCTAGAGAAACAGCACTATGTTTAAATTCAATATGATTCCAGTCAAAGAGATACGCCTACTTGTCTTGGTTACTAAGTATAAAAAAAAAAAAAATACCAACTAGAAGTTTCAAATACAAATCAACTTGTTTTGGTTTTCCAAGTGTCATTTTTTTAATACTAGTGTCAGTTAGAGGCCAGTTGGAGTTACTGATACAACACTAGTCAGTTACAGTCCAATGCAGGGTTGTAATGGATGGTAAAAACAAAACAAAAATATTTTCATCTGGATGCTATACAATTTGGTCATGTTTAGAATATAGAGGTGCCTCTATTAGTTCTAGCCACTTTGAAAGTATCACAGCTGTTGGCCTGATTACCTATGTTCTTATTTGTTAATATGTAAATGTAGATTGTATAAATACAAGTGTTAATATATTTGCTTCATATTTTCTTTCACTGTTGTAGGAGGTAGTGCCTGTCATGTGACCTTTGACATGTATTTAAGATAGCGACTGTATTTGTTTTCCTGTCTGAGGAAAAACGTAAGCTTGAAATGTCACTCCACCACAAGTGCTTGTAATAAATCTGCAAATAGGAGCTACAGTGTGCAGACTTTATTTTGCTGTTGACATGAACTAGGGTTACCCACCCTTTTATTTACCCCAGTAGCCCTGGTTGAAAGCCATGTTTTAAACCCTGTATTTCAAATTCACAGGTCCCATCCTCAAACATGTGATATCATTGCAAAGCTTAGTTTGTACAGAAATTTTCATGATCGTATGTGGCCTGGAAGATATAGGTACACATCCTTAATGTCCACTACAGAGAACATAAAATGCATAGCCTGGGTCTCAGGAGAGGGTTTCAGAGGAGAGAGCAAGAGATAGAGGGAGAGAGACAATGTGTCTGTATGTAAGAGTGCCTAGACAGTTGACTAGATTGCTTTTCCACCACAGATCTAGGTCAACAATGGCCACTGGATAAAAGTGATTATATTTATCTTCTGTCCTGCTATGGTATCAGTTGGCACATGGGCTCTGTTTATGTTTACTTGAAGTTTATTTGGTAAACTCAACACTCACTCACTATATTTCTGGCATGAAGTGAGGATGCCTGTGAGCAAATGTTAAGGTCATACAGTATATCAAAATATGTGCAGATGTAAGGAACAGATGTAGAAAGCTTCTCCCTGTTACGTTCTGTCTTGTCACCCACTCTCTGCCATAGACACTTATATCTCATACTTTTAAAGAAAAAGTAAACAAAAATAGTAGGCTTAATGTGTTTCAAAATTAATTTTCATCAACAAAATCTGTCAAGGACATTACAAATAACCTTGCATATTTTGTTTGTGTTTTTGGATATCAAGGCTGGTGCTGTCAATCTCATTTACAACCTTCAAATCCAGGAATGGATTTACATGCTGACTTCATTGGTGGCAATTTCTAGAACTATACTCAGGATCAAAAAGCACAAATCCCTAAACTGTGCCATGGTAGATTAAATTAAATTAGAAGAATTCCAATTTTTCTCCTTAGGATATTCTGTCTTTATCACATGATTATCTATTGGATTTCTCCAACAAATGATAGCAATATTCTCTGATACCATAATCAGCATATTGCCGCAAATGCCACAAACAGCTAAAACTGTATTGTTCACCAAATGATATTAAGGTGTTAGTCAAATCCTGCTCTCTGGACCGAGAGACCGATTATTAACTGATGTCCCTTCTACTCTACCAGCGAATTGTCAACTATTATCCGGGCAGGTGTTTATATCCTCACTGGGCTAAAATTGGCATGAAACTGAAAAAACTCTTAGGAGACTAGATTTGAAAACAAAAACAACTCATTTCAACTGTCTGCATCTATGTCAGTTTCAGTACTGAAATTTGGACAACTAGTGCAGTGCCCATTCAAAATATGCCTGTCAGGAGGGGCTGATTGCTTGGCCTGCAGTATTGCTGCTTGCAGCTTTCTGGGAGAAGCGTGTGACTGCAGGCTGCAGCAAGAGGCATCCACAGTGAGGACCTCTGTTTTTCTGTGATGAACACGGTTAAAGTTTATGGCTATGCCCATTCTGAATCGTAACCATAACCCTAACCTGAACTGACAAATATAGCCACATAGTGTTTTAATGTGGAAAAATGGGTGTGCGCTTTGAAACTTTGCACGCTGAAGACCAGGTGTTGCATTGGCCTTGCAATGGAGTTCCGCCTTTTTCATTCTGTCAATCATGACAATAACTAACAATTAGAAAATCAATTTTTTGTAGCATTCTAGGGAACGGCTCATGCTCAACACTGCGCTTCCTTGGGGCCTCAGCAATACATCTGTGTAGAGTTGATTGGATGAACGATTTTTGAGAAAATTGAAGGACAGACAGATGGAGATTCCTCCATTTATAGTTATGGTTAACAAGGTATAAATACAGGAGGAGAAAACTGCATCATCTTTGCTCTGTAATTGTATGTCCCCACCGTGCTGTTTGCTTTTGAGTATCAACACATCTGTTGAATAGCTGTCAGCCTTCAGTCCACTCAGAATGCTGTTGGCATGCCTGTAAGGCTTGGGCCAGGTTTCAAAACTGCTTTACTCTTGCCTGAGGAGAGCAATTCAGACTAAATGACTGGCCTTTAGTAAATAATTGTCTTGCAATCCAAAAGGTGTGCAGACGACAAGGAATTGCACAAAGCCCTTTTGTTGTAATTCCATAAAAGAGTTCACTATAAATGGTTACAAAACAGGTGTTTGGATAGATTTTTACCAATGTCACAGATGTTAAAATTTACTTTGCAAATGTATTTTGAATTTTGATTATTATAAGGATAACAATGAAGAATTTTGTATTAGGCTTTCACTGAATTTATATCTTAATGCTAATATGAACGAATGCATGTACACATTTTTTTCTTCCATTTCTTCCAGTTTTTTCTACAGTTTTTGTACAACTGTGCAATTTTTTACTGTAAGAATGGAGCAAGTAAGGGTGCAAAATCAAAACTCATGTAAAATGTCGCTTTTTCTTCAGTTCTGAGTTAAACTCTCATTGGCTGTTGCCAGGATCATCCTCAGTAATGATGCGTGGGTCAGGGTTTTTTAATACCCTGACCCACACATTCTCACATCAATACACATTCTTACATCATATTAACTGTTTTTGTCATTTCTGCTTTATTCAACAGTGACAGTATAGATAGACAGGAAAGATGGGGAGAGAGAGTGAGGATGACATGCAGCAAAGGCCGTGGGTTGGAATCAAAGCCGTGCCACTGCAGTAATAATACGTGGTAAGCACTCTAAGCAGTGAGCCACTGGGGCGCCCATCAAGTTAACTTTTTATATATCCCAAAGCGTACGCAACCTTTTTGTGCATACACAATGTTTATACACGAGGTTCCTGGTGGCCACCGTTTGCATCACTCACAAATAGGATGAGAGCATCTTCAATTTACCGACGAAGTAACAAAATAAGATGATCTCCCTGTGTCACCTTTCTGCATCACCTGTCACAGCTCAGGTGCCACAGCCAATCCAATTGTACACATTTTTAATTGCAAGTATCGTTACATCATCCATCACAGTCAGGTATGGCTCTGCCTCTTCCCACTCACTGATAAATTGTAGCATGTGATTTGAATGACTGAGAGGGAAATCAACTACCAGCTCCCCTCCATCAAAGAACTTTCCTCTGGAGCAAATAAAAGTCTAAAAAAAAACAAAAAAAAAAACTTCCCAACACTATCCGCCCAAATACCCATCTGTTTGACAAACTGTCTTCTGAGATATGGTTCCAAAGCTTCAGTAGATTCCACTGGAACAGTCTCTTCCCAGTAGCAGCCACCTTTATCAGACAGCCATCAAGTCTCCAATACCCCCCTTACCCCTCAAACTCCCTTCAACTAACCCCCAAACTAACTAGGACTTACCACAGTTGAATTATGGTGGTAGATATCCACATAAACTTGCACTTACAATGATCGTGGAATAAGTCATTACAACTGATACAGAGCCACACATGAGGCATGATACATGAGTAATTATCTTAATATGTTCCCAATCAAGGGTAATATTTCTTGCTACGTTGTGATTAATGGAACCTTCTTTTTCCCTCACTGCTGATCTTCATTCAATGGCACGGCCAGCCAGTTAAAGCAATAATGAAAGAAATACTATAATTACAACCACTAATTGGTTAAAGTTGCATGTGAGCAGGTAAGTGGTAGAGTACAGAACATCATGTGTGATTTCTATTCACGCATCTTTCAGCTGTTGTTTGACTGAAGGTAATGGCCTCCATTTTTAGCCCTTGATGTGTTTTTATAGGGCTGTTCAATTAACATATTCATTTAGGTTAATTAATTATAAAAATAATAACGAGTTAAAAAGAAAAATGCATACTAATGTTAATTAATGAATATATCAATGTTACCGTAAGTTGCTGCGTGTTGAATAACACCTATACTGCCAAATAATCCAACTGTTGCATTTTGCCACGTCAACCATTTTGGGGTTCAGATGCTTTCACAAACTGGTCCTTCAGCTGGAGCGGTCGGCGTGGCTCTATATTTCCGCACAACAAGACGACACTCAGGGTGCCAATAACACCACTGGAGTGAATTTGCAAATGCACCCCCCTGACCCCATGTGCCACACAGTTCCAATCAGTCAGTGCAGTAGTTTTGCATGCTTGAGTATGAGTAGAGTATGTTAAATGTTAAATGTAGAGTATGTTAAATGTTAAATAGTTAAATCAAGCTGACATGTCATCAACCTTGGACCTGAATCTGTTTTAGATTTTTGAGGCACCCAGGATGTCATAGGGTTACTTACTGAGCATATACTGAATTTGGGGGATTTATAATAACCTTTTGGTGTGTTTTAAGTCAAAATCCAGCAGCTGTATAAGTGCTATTCGTGTGTTTATAGCAATCATTTTTACTGCCAAAGGAGAATTTTTTCTGATGAAAGCCAGTTGCTTCTGCCTGTCCACCTGCTGGATCCAGTGCACATGTACATGTACACACAGACAAAAACATGTGTAACCTAGATATCCTAAGATTGAGGGGAGCGTAGGCTTAAGGATAATATGCCTAGTCTGGCAGTGTTGAACAGAATGATTGTGATATCATTAAACTACTGTGGGATTAGGGAGGCCACCTGATCATGTTTCATTTGATGTCTTTGTAAACCTGTCAGAATGAGCTTGGCTTGCCAAATTTGGAATAATCTTCTTGCAATCACCTTATTGATTGACCACCCCTTGTGAAACTATAAACCCATTGACAGATGAACAAAAACATGCTTATCGTGCAGAAATGAAATGAGGTGTGTATGGTCCAGGGATGACTGAATCTAAATACATTTAAGAGATTTTGAAAATATAATAATTTCACAAGGAAAGTAATTTGTGTTTTAGGTTTGAGGGAAACTTGTCGATGTACACAAAATCCATTGGGATTACATTATTATTTTGTAATTGGAATTTTTTGTAGTGTAAATTCAGCACTAAAACTAAAACACTAAACACTATTGATTTTCTATTTTCTTCTTTTCTTTTCTTCTTTTGACTTGCAAAAAAGTGGCAGCAGTAAATCCTCAAAACAGGTAATGCTGGAATTGAGTGCTCCTGACCTTTCATGAAGGAATGCATTCTGATAAAATGAAAGTGGTCAACCAAAGCACAATTTTGCTTATGTTGGATGCAGTGAGCCTTTTGAACAGATTCAGAAAAGGGTCTGAACTGTATGTATGCAGCAGAGAGATGCACAATAACTTCAGTGGTCCAGGCAAGCTGTTGTTTCTAGATTAGATTTCTCCGTTTAGCCACCTTTGGGGAGATTCAACTCTCATTTAGTCTGCTCCTCAGGGTCAGTCCCTTGGAGGGCTTCCATTGTGAGCTGCACCTGTGACAGGAGAAAGGGTAATTTTCTGTAACTCCTTCCTGTGTGGCCCCAGTGGAAAAGCAGGGCAGCAAACAGAGACCAGTTTTATGCAAGGGATAAATGGTGGAAGGGTAGAGGACTATCCTATTGAATGTACAGAAAATGCTGTATGCTGTATAGTGTTCTACACATGGTACTCCATCCCATTGTGTTAAGCTGTTTGCTGAGACTTAAAATAGGCATTTACAATGTTATATGTCTAAGAGTAAATTGAGAAATTAGTTTTTGTATTATATTATAATTTTGGAGAAACTGTTTTGCTAGCAGGAGTGAATTTAACTTTTCAGCTGTCTGTATCTGTGGTTAGACTGCACTCAGTAACAAAATGGGCGCTTGGAACAAACAATTGTTGTCTGGCTGCCTTGGCAGTGACCCCAGTGCTGGCTGGCTACTCTCCAAATATAGGCTTAATCAAGCAGTTGCACATTTCCTTGTTCATTCATTCATTGTTGTCATTACATGACACCAAAACAGCACACTGCTTCATGGCCTAAAAGTGATACTTGACACATGCTTCACTAAGCTTCAGATCGCCAATAGCTTTGTTGTCCAAGACCCACAGGGCCAACACTTTCACAATTGATTCCAAAAAGCAATTAAAACATCTGGGCACTGCAGGGCTGGGGACTGTGATGTCACATGTGTAGCTCTCACCATCTTGTCAGGATTCCCAAGTGGTCAGGAAGCAAGAGTTACAGCATGGTGGGCTGACACTTTTGGGCAGCGTGGGCAGGCAGGGCCAAAGTTTGGTCTAGCTAACGTTAGCGATCCCCATGATTGTCATGGTAATGAGGGTTGGAAATTAACATGGGCCAGTGTGGAAGGTTAAAAAAAAAAAGAAGAAAAGAACATGTTAATTTTGTGTCCTCAGCCTAGCCTACCTTACAACATAGCCTAGCCATAGCCTATGGCATAACCCCACCCCACCTATCCACAGTGGCAGGTCAAACATAATGTTAATTTCATGCCCAGACTGTAATATAACAAACACTTTTGTTTTGTATTTTAAGGTAAACCAGCATATGAAATGCTGGAATTGCATCCAGACTGGACACCATCTTTGAGGTTGGGTCACTCAAAAGTCTGTTGCAAGGTTATAATCGTTTTGGATTTTTCATTATAGTTTAGTTTTATTTCATTTTGACTTTTTTTTGTCTCTAATTCAGTTAGTTTTAATTAGTTTTTAGAGCACGTTTGCTAGTTTTTATTAGTTTTCATTTTTTTTCTAAATGCTTAGTTTTAGTTTAGTTTTTATTAGTTTCAGTATTAGTTTTAGTTCTTTTTTCATACCTTTGGGTTATTTGTCATTATTGTAACCAGGTGAGTAAAGGACCTAGCACAATGTGATGTTTATGAATCCAACAATGCCACCATGGGACTTTCACCCAAGGAGTACACTGGTGTAGTTAATCACAATTTTAGAGATTACCAGAAAAGGGTTTCCATCAACACAAGCAAGCCACAAAAACTCAAGAGACATGGTTTCAAAAAAAACCAAGACAAATAAATAGAAATAAGTTTAATAAAAATCAAAACGGCAATAAAATTCTTAAAACAATTCACGCTTACCCGCAATCAGCAGCTACAGGGACATATAAAAATGCAATCTGCAAGACCCCAAAATACGCCACCCCATGAACTAGGCAAGGAAGCAGTTAAATGGTGGAATTAAATAGCATGCAAAAAAAAAAAAAAAGGAAAACAAACCAAACCAACACCCTTAAACACAGCACACAAATACACAGATCCACGTAAACAGGGCCTCTCTGCTGTAGAGGATGGGTCTATGGCAAACGGAATCTAGAGCTTATTTACAAGGCGTTATTACATCTACGGCTTGTAGATGGACATGAGGTTCCCCGACTATTACGCTGGCTGTTGGGCTATAATACTAGGGGCAAGCCAGAAATTAAAACAAGAAATTAAAACAGAGTCTGACTGAGCTAAAATACTAAAAGTCCAGCTAGGCAAAACAGCAGTGGCAGTTTATCCTGCAAGGACATAAAAACACAAATCAAAACCCATGATAATATATTGCACATAAGCGCTGAACAAACATAAAAGGTACCTCACAACAACATAACAGGTACCTCATAAAAGGTACCTCACCTCAACATAAAAGGTCTCACTTGGATGTCACGCGGTGAATGTTCAGAGCAAGTGGAGAATCACACCGGGACTAAGGCCAGCCACGTCTGAGGACAACCAAGGGGCGCCGCACCAAACCAACAATCTGGGATAATTTCTCCAATTACTACAGATTTCAAGGCTTGTAATAATGAACAAAGCGTTAGGAACTCATACCTTGAGCAGGGAAGCAACCACCTGTCGTGGAGAAGGGGACGCCTTTCAGCAACAGAAGAGAGAAAGATGTGACTGTTGGACAGGTATTTATTTCCAGGCTAATGATGCAGAAGCTCGCGCTATTGGTTAGAGTAGCGGGGAGGGGCAAGCTCACAGGGCTGATCTGGCACAGGCAGAATTACCCTGCCAGTTACATTATGTTATGTCCATTATGGTTGTCTCCTTCCCAAAGCTCCCTGGCCGGGCCTGCAATGTTGCTTCTCCTCTGGGGGAGCTAATACATCCATGGGAACTACTCAGAGAAGCTACTTTTGCAACGTACTCGCTATTAGCCATCTTGTGTGTTCTCAAATGAACTTTCAAATTCATGTTTTTTTTTCCCTTGAGAAGTGTTCCACATATATTATCACCTGTTTCCACTACAAGGCACTTGCTTTTATTTACCTTGCCGTCATACTCAAAGAAATCCCATATAGGACTCTGCCGCTTTCTTCCAACTTTTGTCACCATTTTTCCACATGTGAAGGTGGTAGTGAGGAGAAGCCGACTGTAAACAAGAAGTGACATGAGGTGCCATATGATGCTGCCAGTTCACGTAAAACAGCTCGAGCGAAATAAATCTATTTCATATCAATCCAAAAGGCTTATAAATACATTGACAAAGACGAAAGCAAAGGGAATTTTATCTATAATTTCATTACGTTTTAGTTAGTTTTGTAAACACACAATACAGTTTCAGTTTGTTATCGTTTTTTCTTTTAATTATAGTTTTTATTTATTTCAGTTAATGAAAATGTTTTCTCAGTTTTAGTTTTTGTTATTTCGTTTGTTTTCATTAACCATAATAACCTTGGTCTGTTGCTGTCACGTAAAGCAGAATTGCCAAAAAACAAAAAAAAAAGTCAAACCTATGAAGTCCAAGCAGTAAGAGAAACTAAGGCTTTTTAAAAGACAGTGATTTATGTGCAGAAGTGAAGATCACTGTATTCATCAAAGAACGCTGTCATCTGGGTGCTAAGGATGTGGAACACACTCGAGAGACAGCTAACCTATGAAATTCATGTTGAAAGGGTAATTGGAAATGTCAGGAATAAGTTTACCATAGTATACAGTAAAGTACCCCTTAGCATGATTCTTCCATGTGAAGGAACAGATTTAACACTCTTATATAAGATTGTCAGTGTGTGTTGTGCCTTAACAAACGTGTCTCACTCTTCTCTTGCCAAAGAAGATCAACAATGAAACTGATTGAATGCTTCTTTGAAAACAGTAATCTTTTACTAGGCAAGTAATTATGTATAAAAGTATTTTGTTATTGTATTATAGTATATGTTAAAGCTGCAATAATCAAATTACCGAGGGACAGTTTATTTGGGGACCATTTCAGTCAGCAGACAAATGTGTGGACAAAGCATGTAATTCAATGGCTGAGTCTATGTGGTTCTCAGTCTGTTGGAGTTGCCAATACTTTATGTGCTAATTCTATATTTTTAGTAGTTCAGTCTAGATGGTCCATGTTTTAACGATGTCAATTTTTCTAGTTTTAAAATAGTTTGTCATGTTTACTTATTTATTGTTTGTTCTATTTATTGTTTGTTTTCTAAGTGGCGTGTCAGTATTTTATAATGTTATAATGTGTTGTCATTGTGTTTATTTACATATTTTGAATTACAACTAATATTTATTACTTTTAATTGGTTTCATTGGGTATATACTGTATTGTGTTTTTATATCAGTTAAAAAAAAATCTGGATCTGTGTGCTCCTTTTTCCTTCTAAACAACTGCCCTTGAAAAGTCATGTCGTGCATTTCTGGGTTTTCGGCAAACACAACTCTTGTCAAGTGCGTGAGTTTCAGTCATACATTCCAATGTGACGACTGTTTCCATGTATTTTTAGCATGCGGTATGAAAAGCTGAGCTCTAATCGCTGCTGATCCTGGGTGGATTATGTCTAGGGGTGATGGATCACTATCTTCCTGTGCTAAAAAAAAAAAAAAAAAAAAAAAAAAAAGTAAAA
>OMKZ01036534.1:5665-19387 GCA_900302535.1 Neoniphon sammara | reverse complement strand
GAGAGCTGTGGAGAAAGTGTTGTGGTCATACAGAGGAGACGGAGATGACATAATGCGATGGGGTCATTGCTTGGCTTTTTACTTTGAGGAGGGAATATCTACGCAGGCAATGGGGCAGCGAGTCACAGACACAAGCATGAGAAAATAGAAGAAGGAATGAAAGGAGGGAGGAAGACATGTGGGCCTTTTGTGAGCAGATAGAGGGTCATACCAGGATATTGATGTTAAAAATAGGGCTATATGGACAAAATCAGATATCACAATTGTTTTGATCAAATACCTCGATATTGATATTGTGGCAATATTGTAGAGATGGCTGTTGGTTCTTTCTTAAGATATTTAGCCACAAGAGATTTCTTGCAAATAATTAGCAATGTGGATATGATGACCAAGCAGGTAAAAGCAAATAATAGAACAGCTAGAACTAGAACAGCTAGAACTAGAACAGTCCTTTTACTGTAATTCAGCCTTTAAAACTAGGAAAAGACAACACTTATGCCAGATCATGATATTATGATACCCAAAATACCAGACAATGCCTGGTCACGTGTACTGATATCAGTATAATAATGATATATCACCCAGCTCTACCTGAAATGCTACACATAGCACTTTTAAATAGTTGATATATAAACTTTCTCTCTCATCCATCAAAAAGCCCACAGCCACTAAACAAAGAAGAGCTCTGGGTTCCAAAAAGTTGCTGATATGTGAAATTAATCAGGATTAAATGAGAGGGAGGAGGTGATATCATAAAAACCAGGACTGATGCTGTGTCCTACCACGTGCTTTATTTATGGTGTGTAAGAGTGTTGGCCTGCTCACCACTACAAGAACCCAACAAACCCTAACAAGGGATTCATGGGGGTCGTGTGTGTGTGCGTGTGTGTGTGTGCGCACGTACCCACACGTGTCTGCTCATGAGCATGTGAATGAAGTGGGGGTGGAAGGCTGCAGACGAAAAGCCAAACTTTGACAGGCGTTTTGCTGAAGGGAGGGCGGGGGTCATCATTTGACAATAGAGGGGGAGTTGCAGTGGAGGAGAGAGAGAGCGGAGGGGGAGGGGAGGAGGAGGAGGGTAACAGACTCAGGGATAAGGCAGCTGGGACAGGCTTCTCGGCTGGAGGCAGATCTTATTGTGCACTTGTCCTTCCCAAGTCACTCAGACACTCTGCAAAGGAGAAAGAGCTTTTGACTCTGACAGCGGGCCATCTACGACTCTTCCCAGTCTTCACTTTCCGAGCCTTTTTCTCGCTGCCCTCGTGGTTCGGAACGTCTGGCTTTTCACCATCAGAGAGAGTAACTTCTGCCACCAGTAACACACAAGGGACTTTTTAGACTCGTTTTCTTTCCCCACTTTGTTCAAGTGTGCCATGGGGCCGGTGTAGGCATGGTGGTCTACCTGACGAAGAGCATCCACTCTCTGCTTTCTGTCTTCAAGAAGAAAGGTGAGTGCAGACTCACGTGGAAGGGACAGGCAGGCTGTTAACTTCGACTTCAGCCTGCGGACAGTAATTAATGCTGATTTATATTAATGCCCTGAACTTTGCTTTCATGGATTTACACATGACAAATACATATACATGAGTCTTTGACTGTGCTCAGTATTATTTTGATGTTTTAAAGGCTGCATTACAGTAACGGGATACAATTTTCTGAACTGTTCTCGCTGTTTTCTTATTGGCTTCTACCTGTTTTAATTATCACATCCACATTACTGATTGTTCGCCAAAAATCTCACGTGTATAAATATCTTCTGAAATCATCAATAGTCATCCCCGCAATGGCGTCACAATATCGATAACGTGATGTTTGATTTTGTCCGCATCATCCAGACCCACTTGAAACCCACAAGTTTGGTGTGTTGTTGCTATGAGATGATGGATCAATAGCGTGTTTGTGCGTAAGTGAGATGACATTGTGATGATGGCAGCTGATTGGCAGCTTGACAAATGCTGGTCTGTCTTTCTTTCTCTCTCTCCCTCTCTCTCTCTCTTCACAAACACAAACACACACACACTGCCAGGACTTGGCTCATAGTGGCATGCGAGGATTACTGTTCAGGGGAATTTGGGGGTCCTGTCTAATGAGATGAGGGGCTTTATTGATTTTTTCCAAAGAACTGCTTAATCAGCCAAAATCCCTGAACCTACCATAAGGGTCTGGGAGATCCATGCGAGTGTTACTTCTCCAGTTAATTACAATTGTGCAGAACTTCTTATGCAGAATATATACTCTGCTATGCCCCTGTTATGACACAACTGTCCGGTGGCTGTTTCTAGACTGTCCCCTCAGTTCATTAGATTACATCAGACAGTGCCAAGTTCACTATAAAAAGGTTTTCCCACAGCCAAACACAGGAGAGAGCATTGTGTCTGGGCCTGACTGGCTGCCTCACCTGAGTGAGTTGCGGTGGAAAGAGGTAGTGGGGGTGTCTGTTACTTCACACACATATGTACATCCGCACACACACACAAATGCAAAGTATTACCTAACCAGGTGAGACTGAGAGCCACAGTGTTGTGTGTGACAAAGAGCGGAAACGGGATACCTCTCATTGACCTTTACTTTGCCAACGGACGAGGAGGAGGAGGGATGGAGCGTTTAACAGCCGCTTTACACAAGTGTTTTTCAATGGGTCATGCTCTCTACTTTCAGGACTGCCATTATGTTAGACTTTATACATGGAGATCAGTACCCAACACTATGTCCCAGAAAAGTCCCCAAACTGTATCACATTCAGTGCTTGAAGGGTCTACAGTTAAAGCTGAAGCCATCTTTTATTTCAGCTGGGTCGAGGTCCCATAAATACCCGCTGGCTTTGCCTTGAAGCCTTTGGTTCCAATCCAGCCAAGACAAAAAGCCTCTATTTCAAAAAATTCTCTATTTCCTGTTCATCTTTGCTGTTATGGACTGTCTGTTGTCGTTGGTTGAGTAAAGCTATCCTGAAGGGAGAGCCTGTTCCAGTTCCCATGCGGGACGCCCCACAGCAGGGATCTGGTGGCATCTTTGTCCGACGCCAATCCAGATTATCTAATCCCTCGAGGACTAGCAAGGAAGAGAGATACTGCTGGAGATTATCTGAGCCTTGGTTTACCGCTGTGGGTCTGGCCAGGCTTGAGCGTCTGCCTGCCAGACTGCCTGGCTGAAGGGATTGGAAGTGTGTGTGTGTGTGTTGTGTCAAAGGTGCACCGGTGTGTACACACACATACACACACACACAGACAAACACACAGTCATGCCAGGTTGAGGTGCATAGCGTTGGCTGTGAACCTGGTTTTGGCACAAACACACCTAGTGAGAGTGTGTGTGTGTGTGTGTGTGTGTGTGTATTTGTCCTTAAAGGACAAGAGGTACCAATGGAAAGTTGTCTCCGTGGAAAGCGTGTAACATATCCTACTGTACCTTTGATTATCCTGGACAAAACAAACACAGTGCGGCGATTAGCTTGTTTAACGTGAAGATAGATGAAGAGGTGGGGTGGAGTGAAGTGAAGATATGGTGGAATAACAGTTGGATGAGGAAAAACAAGACTGAAAAAAGGCAGATGGACAGGGAGAGCAGGTAGTAATCTGGTACTAAACATTTAAGATCAGAGAAGAGATTTGACATCACTTTGTCCTCAGTTAGCCTGATTCTGTCTTTTAATGTTTGAATATGGCCTGCAGACCAAAATGCCAACTTAACACAGATACAGTCACCACATACAAAACTACCGTCTCTTTTTTCTTTTTTGAGCCTATTAAAAGTGAAACGATCAGTCCTTCTTAAAGCGCAAGAACTCTTGGGACAATGTGGCAAAGTATTTATTCTCATATAAAACACATGCACTTCTCTTCTTCTCTTCCCTCCCGCTAATAGCTGGACCCAAGGGCAATGAAGAGCAGAAGAGGCTGGCGGTCCACTACACGGCCTCGCAGCACTACCAGGAAAATGTTTTCATTGAGGGCAGCAGGCCTCAGTACCTGGAGGACCTGCACACCGAGGCCCAGGAGGGACTGAAGATACTACAGCAGGAAGGTCAGATGGGACAGAATTATATGGTGTTGTTATATGAAACAGCACAACATAGCAAGGACATCTCAATACTATATGTGTGATACATGGGTCACGATACGATGTGTATCCCAACATATTGAAATTACTGAAAATGTATAATTAGAGGTTAAAAGACAACTTACTGCATGGCACCTAGACTTATCCATAAATTAGGTGACAAACTGAAACTTTCAAAGAAATTAGAGCTGGCTAAAATAAAAGGTAAAGCCATTTAAATTTAATTCAAAATTCCTATTACAATTTATTAAAACCCAATTAGCATAGTGTACTACCATGTAGATGTCATAACATCATATGAAGCGCATAAACCATGCATATCAATACAAGAGGTTAGAGGATCTATAGATTATTGAAAAAATAATATTGTGTATCTTTATGGATTTTGTTTTACACAGCATTAGTATAACAGCCATACATACATACACACACACAGGCATTTTAATCACATTACATCACTGAATATAGATATGGTGTTGAAACAGCATGTTTATGAAGGTTATATACACGCTTTAAGCAAAGAAGGTTGGAGCGTGATTTTAGTTGGGTTCTGTGTCTGAATTTTTCCCATTTGGATCACACAGAAAACAAGAACGGAGTGAACTTTCCAGATGACGAGAGTATTGCTGTAAGTACACCAAGGCTCTGTGAATGACCCATCATTTCCCCCACTTTCTAAACACACACACCGCCACCTTACTTAATACTATTCTGCGTATATGTGTGTGTATATGTGTGTGTGTGTGTGTGTCCTGCAGTCCACAGACACTCTCCGCCCTGAGCAGGATATCAGCTCCAAGGACGAAGGTGGCTTTGCAGAGTCGAGATCCACCGCTGGGAATACTGATACCACAGCAACCTCTCCCGTGTCAGCTGAGTCTACTCGGCCTGTGCTCACCCGCCAAGGTAGGGGAGAGCTTTGTGTGTGAGTGTGAGCCTGCAGAGAGAGTTTGAAAGGAAGTATCCACATCCCATTCATCGTACAGCAAAAGGAGTTAATCATGGAGCTTGTGTCTGTGAAAGCAGTTCGAGCTTTGTTAATATTTTTACTGCTTTATGATGAGGCAGAGGCGTGTATTTTAACATGCACGTCTCGTTCCCAGCTGTACGGCGCCTCTGTGGTTATGGTGTGAAATCATATGAAGAGGAACTTGACACATACACACACACACACACAGCTGTATCTTATTTCTGATACTGGAATGTTTCTTTGCATTTGAAGACAGCACTGCGGCAGCCTCTGCGTATCACAGCTGGAAGGCAAAGCACGCTATTCTCTGTGTGTGTATGTGTGTGTGTGTGTGTGTGTGTGTGTGTGTGTGTGTGTGTTCACTCAGTACATCTGATTGGTATTCTGATCCATTATTCCAACATCCCTTTTGAAATCCCCAAGAAATTCCAGTTCCCCTCCATATTGCTTTATACTGTGAGTTTTCTTATACTCTGTCTCTCCCCATCTAACCCATCTTTCTTCCTGAAGTGAATATATATTGGAAACAAAAACAAACAACAACAACAAAAAAACTTCTGTTTATCGCTATCTCTGTCTCAGGTTCCACATTCAAGCCTCTGAATCCGGTGAAGAGGTTAGATAAGACCAAGAAGAGGAGCAGAAGGACCACCATCATGGGAATACCCCAGCAGGTCCAGAGAGAGCTCGGTACGTCCTCAACAACCTTGCAAGAGAGGACATGATGCCTTTTTGGTTGTAAACATGTACTGACATTCATTCATCCTTCTTCTTCTAGCACAACACAGAAGCTCCACATTCCAGCAGGTTGTTTCTACGCAGCTTCCTAATGGAGTTGGACGGGTCAGTGAAGGCCAGTCAGGTGTTGTTATCATTCCTACCATTGATGGAGAGACTCCAGCAGCCAATCAAGGGGGAGTGAGGGTGCACCTCTCAGATCTGGAGGTGAGGTTCTCCCCAAATCATTTCTTCATTCATTCCGTTGTTTAATAGCAGACCAGTTTCATGTTTTAGCCTTTATGACTGGCAAGACATCTTTCTAGCTCCTGCAGCGACTACAGCAAGATATCAACAATACTCTTTAATAGACCAACAATACACTTCATGAAAATCCAAGGAAATGAATGGCCTCTTTCAAAAATGCTATAGATTCATTTCAGAAAAAATGTCTACCTGAATGTATGCAGTATTTAAGTACCATTCATCAAAAACTGTTTTGTAAGCAAAGGTCTTAAAATGTCATGCCAGCAGGCATTTTAAAGAAATAGATATCAATTAATGCAAACAATGGACAACATACTGTATTTTGAAATGAAATCCTTCAAATAGTCATGTTCTCTCTGTATGTATACTTTCTTCCCCATTCAGTATGTGATTCTTTCTATTCTACTCTTTCTCATATTCTGTTCCTCGTTTCTCCTCTCCTAAGCATGGCTCCAGAGAGGAGCAGCTGCTGAGGCACCACCTCCAGACAGTCTACCAGGACGAGCAGCCCTTCAATCACCAGGGCTTTGGCTCCCGTCTCTCTCCCACATCTAGCCAGCGACCCAAGTCTGTAGCTGTACCTGGCATGACCACCTCCTCCTCCTCTCCTTCAACAATGTTCAGCTTCCTACAGGAGCCCCAGGTCAGAAAAAGATCAGGCAGTTTTAATCAAGAAGGAAGATGACATCACAATTTGACTGAGTTACTTGTATGAAATTTTAATCCAGAAAAATAGTGTGATAAAACTTGTTTTGTGTTAGGATGTTGCATAATTCTGTCTTAACCACTCTTGGTTGTTCACATCATGTATTTAAATTTTATTTTTCTGGTTATTTCTAGGGCCCAGTGATGTCCATTTCTCCTCAGGCTACCTACTTGTCAAAGATCATCCCTAATGCTGTCTTGCCAGCCTCAGTTGAAGTCATTCAGATCGATCGCAGCAGCATCCGGACACGTGGAAAAAGTAGCAATCATGCCGGGAGTGTTCGCACTGTAAGCAAAAGCAGCCTGGCATCTGGAGACTCATCAATCAGTCCTGTGTCATCAAGACGATCAGAGGGAGATGGTTCCCACACTGACAACTCCCACAACAACTCCACACCGATGCCTGCGTCAGCTTCAGGCTCTAACTGGAGCCAGTCGCAGTCTTCTGAGACCATTATTTCAAACTCCACCATCTTCTCTAAGGGGACCACAGGCAGTTGTAACCCACAGACAGTGGGCCTCATTGGGCAGGAAGGCCAGCCAAAGCAGCCTGGTGGCGATCAGGATCATTTGAGTCTCCAAAGCTCAGTTAGCTGGGTTAGCAGCCCCAGCAGTAAAGGTGAATGTCTTGTTAGGGGGCCAGGGTCTGAGGCAGGCATGTTGGGATCATTAACTGCTGGGGAGAATATGAGGAACAGCCGGCCCTTTGCTCGTAGTCTGTCTATTATGAAGACCAAGCTGCCCCCAGCACCTCCACGGAGAACAAACTCTCTACACACCAACAAAATAAAGAGCAACTCCAAAGATCTAGTGCATAGCAAAGATCTCAGTGACTCTGTATTTGGAGAGGAAACTGCTCCAGAAAATACTTTATCAACGGACATGACAAAATTAGTCACTACAGATGACACTAAGACTCCAACACCTGTAAACAACTCTGCTGGATCCAGCGCTCTGAATGATTCCATATCCTCAGCCTCCTCCAGTCCTTTAAGCCCCTCGCAGGAATCCCCTGATGGGGCCAGACAACCACCAGAGCCCCAGTCAGAGTCCAGCAGTTCCTCTCCACAGAAAACTCCCTCAGAAGGGAGTAAATTTGAAAGAACCATGTCCCCCTCCAGTGGCTATTCCAGTCAGAGTGGCACCCCAACACTTTCCCCAAAAGGAATTTCCCCCACTTCCCCTGAAAAACAGAAGAAGAAACCAGTAAAACCAGAGAGATCTGTCTCTCGGGCTTCATCCTCAGCAGCTTCTGCTTCCTCTTCTCTTACTTCTTTATCATCTACTACTTCTGAGCCTGTCAATCAAGAGGTCTCCACTAGTAGCTCTTGTCCGTCTCAAAAAGGATCTTCGCCCTGTGTTACTGCAGCAGAGAAGACAATACCAGTAAAAGATTCTCCCTCAACTGTGACCTTGGCAGTCAGAGAGCTGTTCAACATCCCACCACCTCCCAAGGTCAAAGCACCATGTCCTCCTCCTCCAGAAACATGGGCTAACAACAGACGCACCTTTGAGCTCTTGTGTGCGCCTTGCTCTAATGTCAACAAACTAAGTCAGCTGCAGAAACCAGAACAGTTGAAGGACAGCCCCGGTAAAAAGACAGAAACTCAGCCAGATGCCATCAAAGAGTCACATGATTTCACTGAAAAGCAGACAACCACAGACAACCCTGTTTTAGATTTGTCAGAAAGCAAAGAAACAGTCTTGAAAGACAAACATGAGACACTGTTAGTGACAGTTGCAGAAAGTGCCAGTCAGGAGCTAGAAAGTAGAGAATGTCCAAGAACAGAGCAAGAGAGGCAGTCAGTCTCAGAGAAGGTAGAGGCAAGCGTGGACCTTCAGAGACAAGAGCAGAGTAAAAGCCCACCAATGAAGGGCACAGGGATACAAGAGACAATGCCAAAGAAACAGCCCCCTCCTGTCATGCCGAAAACCATTCCAGTATCACACAGAGAGGAATCAGTGTCAGCAGACAAGTTGGTAGAAACACAGCAACAAGAAGTATGTGCCGGCGTCAAGATAGAAGTTCATTTACCTGATGAGAGTCATGTTTCCCCATCACAGACCGGAGCTGAGATTTTAGTTGATAAGGGTGAAGTTGAGATGGACACAAGCGAAGTCACATCCATGCAGACACTTTCTGTAGATGTCCCTAAAGTTAATAAGATCTCACCTCCACCTACACCTCCCCCTGCATACCACCCTACACCTCCTCCCTCTAGAAAAACACCTCCATCATCAGTATCAGCGCCGCCTGATGAGTTAAAAGAGGTACAGGAGGAGATCCATGTTGTAGAGTCTTGTTGGCCACCTCCTCCGCCTCCTTTGGAAGGGGACTCAGTCTTTGATGGAGGGGAAGAGATGGACTTCCCCCCTCCTCCTCCTCCTTTCATGACAGACAGTCTGCCAGATGTGATGGACAGTTGCATCACAGAGATCGATGTTCCAAACAGGCCCATTGGTCTAGAGGAAGTTGAAGAGACAATTAAGGATTCAGCTGAAGCTGGGAAATCTATGAATGGAGGAAATGCAGGTTTTCCCTCAGTTGTGCCACAAGCTGTGGTGGATGAGGCAAAACCAGAGGAGGCTATGCAATCTCCTGAAGCTAACATTGTTGATAAAGAGATTTGCTACAGACCAGTTTCATCTCTTCCAGAGGGTGTCCCACCTCCACCCGTGGAAGCCCCACCTCCACCACCTATTACAACAGCAGAAAAGCCATTATCAATTTCTCCTTTAGTTCCCCCAAGCAGTGTCCCAAAGCCAGACACTCTTAAAACTGAAGATCAAACTCCCCCTGAGCCACCACTTACAACTCCAATTAGTGTCCCAGTAGCACACCCTTTACCAGTGGAGAACCAAGGCCCTGGTGTGAATTTCAGAAGGCAGCCCAGTCTAGCAAGCCGAGACACCAGGAGCAAAGAGCTCCTTTCTCGACACAAAAGTGCACCCATTCCCAAAGAGGATGCTAATATACCACTCGTCACCCCCTCTCTGCTTCAAATGGTTCGTCTCAGATCTGTAAACATGGCTGAGGATCAGGTGAAGCCCCCCTCTGAGGACAAGAAGTCGGCAGATGGTGGTGCACCAGTTCAGGACATTTGCCCAGTCTCAATCCCAGGACCTCAAAACATTCCACAAAAGCCTGTTCGCAAGTCTCTGTCTCTAAAATCTCAGACAGTGAAAACATCCTCTGTGACACTAAATGCCCCTTCCATGCGCTTACAGGAAGCCATACGTATGAAAACTGCAGCTATGTCTTCAAGAGATGGTCTTCCAGCCCGATTGGGTCTGAGATCGTCCGCTAACAGCAGTATCAGTGAACCAGGGGCTCCGTCACCCAAGTCGCCTGAAGTAGGTGACATGCACAAGTCTCCAGCCTCTACCGCCAGCTTTATCTTCTCCAGGAGCACAAAAAAGGTTGTCATAGAAACTCCGGTTGCTTCTCCTGAAGCTCAGGCAAGTCTGAAGCTAAGCTTGGCGGCTGAGCTGATGCAGGTTTCTGACCAGTCAAAGGCCACTGCCTTCTCCAATGGTGGAGTGAAGTCTGACAAAGTTCCTCCACCAGTAGCAAAGAAACCAACCCATGGGAGCACCAATTCTTCACTGAAACCTCCTGCTTGTTCTGCAAAGATGGAGCTCAGCACTGAAGCAAATGGAGTAGTAGAAACAGTGCAACCAATGGGCCAAAAAACCCTTCCCATGGAAACAACAAGTAAGAGCAGCAATATTACTTGTAAACAGGGTTACAAATAATGTTTTATTTCATTGTGTTTTTGTGACCAGTGAAAGTGTTTTAGCTTTTGAAAAAGGCCTTATAGCACAAAGTCATGAAAAATAGCCTATTTACGTCATCACGTTGCAGGAATTTGACGTATTGCTTAGTGTGTGAACAGACGTGTTAAGGCTGATTCAGTGCTACAATAGATCAATAGCAATTATGTCACTCTTTTCTCATGAAAAAGCAGAATGCAAGTACTAGCAATACCATGATTTTGAGTTGCTAAGCAGTTTAACATTTGCTTAAAAAGCAGATGTTTCATGTTCTCCGTACTAACAAGAGAAAACTACAAGCACATACACAAGCCCCCTTCATACAAGCACAATATATTCACTGCTTGCCTTCTCTAGTCGAATTTGCCAGCATGTGCTTCAAGCTGTCTTAACCTAAATCTCATGATCATGTCTCACCAATTGAATTAGATCGAAAGACTGAATGCTCTTTATGCCTGTTCCTGTAACTGTATTATGGTGATGCCATCATCTCTAACCTCCTCTCGTCTTTCCCCTTCTAGCTACAACAGTGACAGCAGACACAATTGAAACACTGTTTTGAAAAAGAGCTTTGTGGTGATCAAGTAAGGACTGGACTCTTGCCAGAGGAAGAAGCAAAGACTTCAAGCAAGTGAAAGTGAAATCACAGCAACGAGTGTCATTTCTGAGAGACTCTAAACTCCTCTATGAGCGTTTTTGTGTGATAAGTCTTCTCCAAAAGCCTTAGCCTGTAATGGCCTTCCTACATATTTATGCAAAAAAATGTGTTGGTCCCAGTTTCTTATGATAGCTTTATTCTGGAGTATTTTTCTAAGCTATACTATCTCTCCTCTCCTACTAAGGCCCCTCAGGATGAAATGGTGTATTTCGGCTGGACTGTAAATATTTGGCTTGTGTGAGATCGCCTCCCAGAGGTTGAATTAGGTAGTGGTCACTGCAGCTGAGAGAGAAAAGGAATTTTCTGGACAAAGCAATTTCTGTACAGAGGCTTATTGTCTGTTAAAGTTACTTTTATCTAAAAAGTCTGTTTTTTGTTGTAATATAATGCTTCCTTCTCACAGGCATTTTTGCAGTTTTTGTCTCAAAAGGCTGACAATGACATCCACTATAAGCATCATTGCCACAAGACCAATTGTTTAGCATTATTTTCATTTTGTTTGCTTATAGATGAGGGTAAAAAGAAATTGTCAAACTCAATTTCAGTCCTGCTTTTCACTGTGTGGATAGATGGGTCCGGAATAGTGAAAAGGGATGCTGCACACTCACAAGAGCAAGAGAGAGATGTTTTGTCGGTTAGGACAAAGGCACTTTTGTAAAGCTACAGTAGATAAGCTGTTACGATTTAGGTGAGAGTGATTATAATAACTGTAGAAATTACAATCTGCACAGTCTGTTGCTTAGATATACTAAAGGTCAACCCAAACACATTCTATGAAATCTTTTTAGTAAGACCATACTACAAGTAGCCTATTTATTTATGCGTGGTTGTTTCCACTATTAGCACTGTCAGTCACCTTTTCTTACCAAATAGAGAATATTTAAAAGTATTTTCTTCTTGAAACCACTCTTGGGGCTATGGATATTAAAATCAGCCCCGGATGATTGATACACTGGAGTAGACTGAGTGTGAGGTCAGGCTTTCTTTGAAGAACGTGAATTGATCTTCCTCTCTCCACATTTGCAAGTTTTGCCCCGGCCTGTTTGGTGGAAAATCCAGCCCATCACTATTTGCACAAAATGCCTTTACCCAGCAAAGTCATTGGTCAATGAATTATTTTGACTTGCTTCATAGCGAGTCGTGAAAAAGTAAACATTTTGGTGATTCAAAAGAATTATGTACAGTTATTACTTCTATAAATAAAATTAAAGTATTGAAAATGCTGTTCCCTTGCCATCATTCTTCACAGATGTATGAATGCTGTCTCAGTTATTAAATGTCATTAGTTCACATACCGTACCATTGCTTCAGGATGCATCATCGTCCAATACCAAATAAGATTTAATCTCTAGAGAAATGTATCCCAGTTTGTACCTTTTCTTTTCACTTGTGCAGGTATTCATTCTCCTTATCTTAGTGCAAAACTACAAACCACAGAATTCAGCCAGCGTTTATTTCATATTAGAGTTGATGCAATGTTAATCACGACAGTTCTTGTCCCGATATTGATTTCTGTACAGCATTACTCCCAATACAACCACCCCCATGTAGTATTGTACAAGGCATATGAATTTTTATATACATCCAATATCTGAAACCTGCCAATGAAACCGTTGAATGAAGCCAACGACCTAACATTTACCGTGAAGGCAACCAACACCATTATGTGATTTTAACACCAAGAAAAGTTACTGAAACATGAATTCCCTTTTCTACACCTGAGATGTTCCTTACCAGCTGCTTCCAGGGGCGATTATTCAAGAGGTTATTCCTACTTTTAACGCACAATCATGTCTGCTTTGCAAATATCATCCGCTTTGACATTTGTCATATTGTATTTTCAAGATATAAGTAAAAGTATACAATGCTGGGTAAAACTCCCATGGCACTGAATCATGGTGGATCACATGACATTACAATTAGAGTTTGATTAGTGGTATACATTTTGTTGTACATAGCTCTTGCGATTGTAATTAACTTTCTGAATTTATTTGTTTTCATATTACAAGACAAAGCAAGATATTTTTTCTAGATCAGTCCCAAACATTTGAGGTTTTTGGCATTAATGTTCAATCTTGCTCCGTATATTCCCCTTCTCAAGAACCATGCCGATGAAGTTTAAGTGCTGCTGTTACCATGGTGATGTGGTGAGTGGGTTCTTGTGGTGGGGTGGTCAGTAGGAGCGGTTTGAGCGCGATGTGTGTGTATCTAACTGATGTTGCCTCCTTTCAGTGTCTTGCATGTGATCTGTCCGAGTTTGGTCATCAGCTGCTTGTCTTTCCACTGGGCGACACACTCCTCTGACACCTTCAGGTCAACCTGGCGGAGAGAGAAAAGAGCAAAACACAGATTAATTTTACTTTAACTGTAACTGGACTTTAACTGTAACCCATTATGTGCTTTACTTGCTTGAAAGCGCACGATTTGCTAGAAGAGTAGAAAGAGTGGAAGTCTTTTTTTCAAAGTGGCAGAGATCTTATTTAGGATTTAAATTATTCGCTGTTTTCAAAAAATATTTCTTACTGTTATAGAGGAAATATGTCCCTTTCACATATGTAGCTTCACCCAGAAAAAC
>OMKZ01036533.1:5948-46843 GCA_900302535.1 Neoniphon sammara | reverse complement strand
AAATCATTATCTTGCAAAATAGCAAAAAACATCATTATTGTTAGTAGGGTTATAGGTTTTATAAGGCGGATACTGATTCCAATATATATTTTAAATGAAGCTCCCAATATTCAACATATAAACTACTACTGGAGTAAATCTCTCTTTAATGAAATGCTTAAACCAACAAAACAAAGAGACACGCCAATTAAAAAAAAATAAAAATAAAAAAATCTGAAAACCAATAAATCTGATCTGTCTAACCCTAATTGTAAATCATATGATTTAAAGCCCTGCAACCAATCTGATGTCCAATTCTATAATTTGCAGTTCTGTGACAAGGCTATATTTTTGTTTTTGTGTTAAGGCACTCTCATTCTTTTCCCTGAAATGATTTAGGGGAAGACTGCCTCGTCTCGGGGCCAAGTCCATTCCATCCCTGGCCTGAGTGAAATGACCGGCATGTATTTTCTGAAATAATCCAATAAAATATCACCAAAAAATTGTCTCTGTCTGTGTATCTCTTTTGTCTACCATTATAGCTGCGATGCGAGCCAGCCAGACGTTTTATTGGTCCGCGAGGTAAAGTGATATTGTAATGAAGGCGGTGCCTGCCTGAGGGACTTGAAGGTTCATTGCTTACAGTATTTCATAGTCGAATTAATAAAGTTGAGTGGAATAAAGAAAGGGCCAAGGGGAGTACCAACTCCCTCTCCTCATTGCATTGCTGTCGCCCCTCTAGCTCTCTCTGCTATGCAGATTGTTATTCACAATGCATCTCTCCTTCTTTGTCTCTTTTGCTGTCTGTCACTTCTTTACCTCTCCCCCATCAGCAGATTAAGAACACCAATACTGTTGTCTTTCTCTCCCTCCCAATTTCTTTTTCCTTTCCTTTTCCTCCACTTGTTATTGGAAGCCTTCTCTTTCCCTCCCTCCCTCCATTTCTTCTACACTTCTATTTTCTCTGCAGTTATTCGCAATCCCCCGTCTCTCTCGCCTCTGCATCCAATTTTACTTCAGCATTATCACTCTGACGCTTCTCCCCTTCACCTCTCCCCCTCGTTCCCTCCTCCACATCACACCCCCTCTCCCTTTTTCCCTTTTTCTCTGCCAGCTCTCTCCTTCTTTCTCTGGCTCTTCAGTCTCTCTCTTTCCCTCTTTAACTCTGTCCAACTCGCTCCATCCCTCCCTCCCTCCACCTTTTCTTTCTCCCCATTTGTCTCTGCCTATGTTTAACTCTCCACCTCTCTCTCTCTCTCTCTCTGCTGCAATATCATGTGAGCAGAATGTCAAGTGCTTCCGATGGAGGAGACTGTCTATGTTTAGTCCTGTTGACAGACGCCACACGCGCTTCCCCACGGAGTCACGCGTGAATTTGCACACACATGCTGCACACACACTTCCACATACACTCAATAGTGGTGAAACTCGCACACACACGCACAGAGGATGAGAGAATAAGGAGGGTCTCTCAGGCTTCAGCTCTGTAATCGGCCCGCCCCACCATTAAGCCGAGGGTCATGAAGTAAAAAGTACAACTCTCACGACGGCTACATCAGTATTCCAGTGGGTAGTGGGGAGTTTTAAGCGGCTGTAACTCGTGTGACAGATGATTAGGTAGCAGGGCCAGGGTCAATTATCTTGCAATTTAAATCATCCAGGAAGTGATTTGTCGAGAGAGCTTTGCTTGCTGGATGGTTTTCACATGCTATGATGAAATCATTAAGAATGAAAGCTCTGTGATTATAAGTCAGTGTCTTTCGGTTTTAATTAACATCTTTCAACCCATTGAAATCAATGGAGTGCTCTACATTAAGAGTGAAAAGTGGCTATATGACTCAGGTGCAATAACACATGTCAGTGGTCAGGTAAAGGGTTTTTCATTTGAAGTGAGTAAAACATGCCGCCATGCATGCAATGCAGCTGCAGGCTCTGTTGATGTCCTGAGATGAAAATGTCCTGACCTCAAGGTGTAAGGTCTGCAATTTCTGTCCAGGCTGCAAAGTCAAAAACTGCTGTACATTTGAAAATCAATTATAACAAAAATTGTTTATATATACATATATATATATATATATTTAGCAACCTGTAATAACTGCATTGTGTTTAATGGTTTGCTGTTTCTAAATAAGTGCTAGTAATTAGTAATTGTTTCTGTGTTTTCGAATGTTATATCAAGTTTGTTATTGTTAGAATAGACCATTTTGCGAAAAACAGACAAGTTCTGCTTTTACAGCTTGGCAAGAAAGCAGCAACCCAGGTAAAGTGAGGGGAGGTGTCTCACCGAGAGTGAGGGATCGTGGGAAGTGTAGTTGGCCCAGCGTTCATTCTCCAACTCCTCCATCACCTGGAGCATGCACAGAGAGAGTGTGGGGTTTTACACACATATTGCAAACAAGCGCGGGCACACGCGCGCGCGCACACACACACACAGCACTATAGTAACTGGCATGACTAGTGGGAGGAGGCACATGTGCACACACTCCCCGTGACAAATTTACACACATACTTGTTTGAGGACACATGCATTCAAAAATGTGCACATACACACATAACCACTTCACAGTTGCTTGCATGCATACACACATGCAGATAAAAACCAAGTCATGCAGAGACAGTGAGGGCCTTACACATAGATAAACATGGAACAGACAAACAAAACACACCTGGTTCATGGCGCTCTTTAGCCAGGTATCAACAGCGACCCCTACTTGTCGTAGAAGATCCAGCCGAGCCTCAGCTTTTAACTTTATTGTCTGTGGAGAGATAGAGCAAGGGATGATGAGGATATCAAATGCACTGCAGGCCTACACACACTCAGTTTTTCTTATGTCTTAAGTGGCAATTTGCAAAGGCTGCCACCGGCGATGATCACATTTTATGGCTGATCGCAACACCATTTGGTTTAACAATTGTCATCGTTACAATGGTCTTTGCGCTCATCGTTGAGACCTCAACTGTATCCAACACTGACCCCATCGCTGACTCAGTTGTCATGGGAACAGTCTAGCATCATTCCAAATGTCAATACATTATTCCATCTCATTTTTCCAACTCATTCCATCTCATCTAATTAACAGCAATGGAAAATCCTAAATTTAATAAACAAAATTACTATGTACATTCCAGCTTCATCAGATAAGTGACAAAGTGCCTGGGTGTGAGTTGTATTTGCACCCACATTGTTATGAATACATGTATCTTAGACAGCAAATCCAAGAGTATGCAAGTGAAATTTAGATCTTCAAAGTCCCAGTATTTTCCTTTAATGTGATGGAGAGAAGAGCACTGGTCTTGTGTTGTCCGACAATATGCTGATGGCCACAACTACCAGTCTAACCAGGGAAACCCCTGAGATTTACACACGATCTCTCGCCTCCTCTTCACTCTCCTTCATCTCCTATTGTTTTCTATTCTTTCTTTTTTACTTACTGTCTCTCTCTCTCTCTCTCTCTCTCTGTCTGTCTTCTTCACTCTCTTTCATCAATCTTTTCCTTACTCTGTCTTGTTCTGACAGGGCATACTGATAGCTGATACATCCCTCCCACAGAGACATACAGACAGACAAAAAGACCCACAGACAGTCGAGACAGCCTGCCCTGCTTTGATCAATATGAAGCTGAGTCCACTAAGTGCCTCGTTTGTTTTTTTCTTTTTAGTGAGCAATGCTCAAGAGATGCATGAAGAAAGCAGTAGCCTTCGCTAGCTCCTGTTGTTGCTATGGGACCATTAACATACTAGACTGAAGAGGGGAAAAGTCAGAATATTGGTCCACATTTCTTCAGCTGTCAGTGCATTTGAGCATGTGCAGCACCACGTTCTTTAGTTAAAATCAATGGGAAAAGCAGCCAGGCTTGTCGATACAGGCTCCTGGTGGACAGACAACCTTAAGCAGAGAGACAGACAGTGCTGCTGATTTGCTGTAATCAATAAAACAGTTAGAAAGGTGGACAAGCAGTTAGACAGACAGACAGAGGTAGGCAAATAGCACAGACAGGTAGGCAAAACAATTCTGCAGCTGTACCGTGATGAATAAGGCAGACAGGTAGGCAGGTATGACAGACAGACTGATTGGTAAACAGACAGAGAGGTAGGCACTAAAGAGGCAGATGAAATGGATGAAAATGCTATTTCAGCAAAAATGGGATTGTGCAGTCTTAACCATTAGCCCTTTTCATTGAATATAAGAGATTTAGATGAAACTTAACTGATGCAAAATCAGTACATAGTTGTAATCATGAGCTGGTGAGACTTCAATGAACAATTATGCTCTCCACTCGGCACAGGACATACAAGCAGCCACATGTACCAACACCTCTTTTAAATGAGGAGATCAGTATTATGATACAATATTTACAATACTCATCCTGAACTTTTCAATTTAGTGTGAAGGTGATGGAAATCTTGTTGCAAATCAGGCCTAGACAGCCTTATTTGGTCCTGAAGAGGAAAGCAAACTTTTAAATATGTTCTTTTCATCTTCCTGTCTTTGTCCATGTCTCATTTACCGCAGGTATTAAAAAGTCAATGCAGATAAAATAGGCTACTATATCTAGATTGTGTGTAGATTAAATATTCAGCCACATTTGGTAAAAGGAAGCATACATCACCACATGAAGCATAAAAAGATGGAAAATTCCCAAGCCAATATGTATTGGCAGCTTGACAAATTTTAATTCCAATCCTACTCAGGTGTATTTGCACTTGTGCTGGAACGCGGATAGGAACACGATCTAGATGCATCTTCTGTCGGCATTAAGATTTTAATGCCAAGTTTTAATGGGGCCAGATTGTCTGGTGGAGCCAGTTTGAGGCCAGACTGCAACAGCTCATTAGTATGGAGACTACAGCTCCGCTTGCCTCAACTATTCTCCCTCTCTCTCTCTCATCTTCTTGGAACTGATGATCAATACACTTAGAAACTGCAGAACAGTAGAGAGGTGGCTAATACCCTTCACATTTTAATTTGGAGATTTCTGATGGAATTTCTGTTGTATTAGATGGTATATGATGGCCAGAGACATATGGGAGAGAAGGAGTGATGTGTCAGCTTCTTTTTAAACTCGCCACTAGGTGGAGAGCTTCTATATGCTTATATTTTGGGGACAATGTTTGTTGACTTCCCTTAATTTTGATGCTCATTCATAGTTATTACTACTGGTTAGAAAGACGGTGCTATCTCTATAGCATTTAGCAAATTTCAGATAATTTTTCCAAATCTTAAAAATGAATGTCTTATGAAGAGAGATGCCAAAAATAGTTAAGATCTACTGACTAATCTTTCATGGATAGTGTGTGTGTGTGTGTGTGTGTGTGTGTGTGTGTGTGTGGGAGAGAATGTTAAAGTCAGGAAGGGAAAAAGTTTGGTGATGTATTTTTATTTCCTTAGTGTGTTGGACAGCAGGCAGAGTGAATGTTGATTTTTGTATGATGTCATCAGCTTAATCTAGATGATGGGAATTATTGGAAATTGTAAATGTACAAATGCAAAGTCGTGGATTCAATCATATTACACGTGCACAGTGTTGTTTCCTTATTTTTAGACATCCACCCCCAGCTCCCTGCAGCGGTGTTGGGTGGTTGACATGATAACCATTTAAAATATCTTGCAACCACGATGAACAACAGGATGAAATTTGACATACACACTGACATGCTGTATAAGACAGACCAGCAACACCTTACATGTCTGAGAAAAATCACACAGTGATAAGGCTCTAACAATAGTATAGACTGTTTAATACCGAGTTTTCACTGAGCCTGTTATTTCCTCTTCTATTTTCTGCTGTTTCTATTCTCTGCTTTTCTCTATCAGACAGTCCTGGCAACAGCCTCCCTGGCTTGTTAACTTGTCTTCTTAAATTACACACAAGGGACAATTTTCTCCGAGGTATTCTCATAGTCAGTAAGTGTGCTGATCCTCAAAACTTTTACATGATCTCTACATGATTCAAAACATCAACATGTATGGTTCCGGTGTTGTGCTTCCTATGAAAGTATGCCATTGGAAAGTTAAGAGGCAAGTCCATCTAAACATCGATTTTGAATTCCCGTTCGCTGTAAATGTGTTTAGGATGACGGTACAAGCACCCCCCACCCCCACCCCCTCAAAAGAACACTTGTGGGGAACTAATGTGTTAATATGTAGGTCTACACATTATCACAGGCTAGCTTGTAAAGTGGACTGATACATAATAGTAAAATGTCCTCACTTGTAGGAAAGGAATGAGCTCAGCTAATTTTACACCATCGTTACAACGAAGTGACTTTCGCTCTCCCACTTCTGTCTTCACCAAAGAAAAACTGATGATTTCACAGCGCTGCAGGAAATCAAGCATTTCTCCAGTGATGGAGGTGGCTCAGAACTTTCTGACATATTGTGACAAATTGACATTCATTCCGCATAGGTTATCTCCCCTCCCACTGTTCTACCATCCCAAAAAGGCTTAACATCACCTTCTTACTAAGAGGGTGGCAAAATGGGTGCTGAAAAATGCTTGGTTGTGGTTGAGAGTTGGCACTTGTGAAAGGAAAGAACTGTGCTATCACCGTGTCAGACAAATGCTGTAATAAAACCCTTGATGTGTTTTATAATGCTTTATTCACTCTATAATTCTTTGAAAAGAGCTCTCCGATGAACCCATTTGTACCAAATGGGCTCATTAAATATTCATCATCCTACTCAAACTAATGTTGGCCTGGGAGCGCAAAGAATGCCAGAGAAACAAAAAGTGAGAGAGAAGAAGAAAGAGGGACAGGCAGAAAGGTGGTGTGGACACAGCTGGCTGAAATGCTCTGAAATCCTGTGAGTGAGATTCAGACACTGTCCAATGATGCAGTTTATCAAAGGCTACTCTGAGAAATGAAAATGGACCTCTAATTATTGTGGAGAAACTGATATCACAAGTTACTGGCAATGTTAAGCTGATGTTTGTGCCAAAATAACTAGCACACACTTGCACTTAAGTCATCTAAAAACAATCGATTATAATAAATGAACTATAATAAATGACCTTTCTCAAGCGCTTTAAAAAATAGTTCTGAGGGGCTAGAAAAATTATACTGAAATTGCTATTACCCAGACAGTAAAATCTTAAAATCATTTTTACAGGACTTTTGAAATTAAATGTTCTGACCAAAACAGACAGCAGAGGGTGCCAGATATCTGAAAGTTTGATGAGAAAAGTGCAGCAAAAACAGAGAGATATTAAGGCAGAAGGGGAGTGGGAGCAGCAGCAAAGAATAGAGAAAAACAGACAGAAAAAAATGGAAAAAAAAATAAGTGAGACCTGGTGGTACTAACAGAGAGGAGAACGTTAAAGACAGAGACCAGCAGAGAAATGAACAGAGTGTTGAAAAGAGAACAGGGTCAAGAGGGATGAAGTGAGGAGTGTAGAGATGATGCATTGATCTCATTCAAAGCGTGGCAGGCTGCATTTGAGACGATCGATACAAAGATAATAGATATCTCTACTATAGTGGATGGCACCAGAGGTATAAAGAGAGAGAGAGGAAGACAGGGAGAGAGAGCAGGAGATGATGAGGCGGAGAGAGATGAGGTCAGGTGGGATAGAGACAGACAGAAAGAGCAAAAGCAGAGAGGAAAAGTGAGACTACTGGGTTTGGTGGATAGATTTACTGTCTATTATACACAGAAATTGCCCACAGAGAGGTATAGAGACAGATAAAACTCTCCAAAGCATGTTAGAGCCTCTCCAAGAAAACAGAGTGCAGCTAAACAAGGTACAGAAAGACACAACTGGGCTTGGTGAATATCAATCAGTGATGTAACTTGACTGAATTGGCAGCTCCTGCAATGTGAACAGGGGGTCTGATGTGTGTTAATTGCACTCGCCTACGTCAGTCCTGCTGATCGAGCCCACTACACAGCAAATGCCACTGTTTGCATTCAAAATATTTACCAAATAATTAGTCACACAGTCCAAGCACTGGGCAGGAGTATGACTGGGCTAAATTATATATCTTCACTGTACCAGAGGTCTTGTTTGCCAGAGTAAGACTGCAGTTATATTATGTGTGGTTCCAAGAGGATACACAACATTTGCTATGTTTTTGGGCAATTTGGTGCACTGTTTTAATGGCGTGCTGCAGCAGAAACATTTGTTTTGCCCTATTCCCTTGAACACACTATTCATTGTTTGCAGTGACTGCCCATTTAACATCAACTGTTCACATTATCGAAGTTGATTCACTGAAAGGTTGTAGAGAAAGAGATATTCTATTCTGTGAATTTCACCAATTGTTACACTGACTGAACGAGAAGGTGTGTCACATTATTTGCGCTCACAATATTTAAACTCTATTTGCTGAAAGGTTGCAGAGGAAGAGATTTTTTGTTTCCTCACCAGTTTTTACTTAGACAAAATGATGTATCCAAATTCAGAAATCTTGCAGGACTCCTTGCAAATTCCACTAGGAAAAATAGCAACAAATAGAATGTCCTTATTCTTCTAAGGTTAAATCTAAATCTTGACAATGTTGGGGGCCCTGAGAAAAAAAAAAGGTTGGGAAGCACAGACCTCAGCTTTGCGTATGTTTTCTTTGGTGTCCTCTATCTTCAGCTCCAGATCTGCTCTGCTCTGCTCCGTGGGGGGCAAGCCGTGACTCTCACACTCCTCCAGGGACTGACCACAACACACACACACACACACACATACACACAGAAGGCAGTTGGAAACTGTGTGTCTGTCTGTATTGAGGACCATGTGGATTGTGCAGTGTTGACACATGTTCACATTCTTTTGTAATGAGTATTATTCTGATACTAATTACTTGTGTGTGTGTGTGTGTGTGAACTTGTATGTGTGTCCGTATGAGACAAAAACTGAGATGACCGAGTGTGTGTGTCTGTGCATGTGTGTATGAAGCTCACTCTCTTGTAGTGGATGATGTTCTTATGTTCTCTGGCCACTCTGGTCGCCCACTTCCTGGCCTCCTTGTTCAGGCTGTGCTCCTCGGTCGTCCCAGTCTCTGACTCCAACTGACGACTCTAATATACACAAATTCACACACACATAACACAGAGGGATGAGTAAACCCACACAAATGTAGCCAGCCACACACACACACACACACACACACACACACACACACACACAAGTACAGCACATGCACAAGCTGTGTGATATGCAGAAGCTGTTAATTAAGCTAAATAAAGAACGTGTGAGACAGAAAGATTGTTTTCCCCTTACATAATTAATACAACGTGTGCTGCACAGCTCTATTGTTATTTTGGAACAACTTGGGTGCTATTAAAGCCACATGTGAAAGAGCATGTGCGTGTGTGTGTCTAAATGTGTGTATGCTATCAAGTGAGAAAACTTGAGGTGCATGGCAATGTACCTGCCTGAGTGTGAATAAGCAAGTGTGTGTACATGTGAAAACACAGTATGCGAGCCTTTGTGAGAATCCACTTGGCTTCTCAATAAAGCATCCATGATCATTTACAACCATGATGCCTTTTCTCTTCATAGCTTTGTGTATTAAAATATCGAAGTTATGTTCTATAATCTTTCATGCAAATGCAGCCACTTATCAATCACAGAGAGAGAATGGTTAGATAGCACAATCCTTTTGAAAATATTTAAGCACCACTGAATACCATGTTCATGTGATTAAAAAAAATGTGAGGTGGCAGCTCGGTTCAGTATTCAAACTTTCTAATCATCATGCATATTATACATCATACATACATAAAAAGTAAAGCTAATTTCCATGCCAGCAATCAAAATGTATGGTCAGATGGCTGTGTGAAGATTGCTGCTATAATCAACTGAAAGGTATCTTTCTGTGTCATTTTACAATTCCCCTCTTCCAATTCCAAACCAAAGCTTACTTCGTATGAACTCTAAACCAAAGTGTACTTTGTTTCTGTAAACAAAGGTGGATTTTTTTCCCCCTCAAAAGTCAAAAGTTCCTTCGAGCTCTGTCTTATTTTTTCACAAACTTTTACTTATCGCATTGCTGACTCTCAGAAACATGCAGTGAGAGCAAAAATGACAATATCCTAGTACGGTGTGTACTCTGTTTTGCAAAATCCATGCCCCTGTTGTGTAAAGGTTTAATGATCCTCGTTTAAGTTTTGCCCTGCATTCACTTGATGACTAATTTACCAGGAGAAATCAACACCGGATCAAAACTTCCATCCTGGTCAGTCTGTTTCATGGAAGGACTAAGTGTTCCTAATATTCATATACTGATGACAAGAGTTCACATATTCAGTGTCACCAGTGTACTCACAGACCTGGGAAGCTCCATAATCTGATAATGAAAGCGTGTTACCTACACTAGAGTACATATTATTTTAATTGCAAGTTTCCATGGCATATCATATCTATTAATTATGTACTGCTTCGGTAACAGCAGGGCATAAATCTGACTAAGTATAGGTGTGAAACGAAGAGTATTACACGGGAGATTTACAGCTTAATTACATTCAAGGCATGGCAGCATCACAGAGAGCAAAGGCAGGGAGGCAGAAAACTAGGTCTGAATAGCGGTTCTAAATCGAAATGCCATGGAGAGGGCTAAGGTGTGGCTTGCCAGTTTCCTCAGATCTGAAATAATAAAATATTGCTTTAAATTGATGGTTTACACAAAAATGAGTGCTAGCAACCGCAACTCGGTGTCAAGACCAAGGAAAAAACATAAATCCTGTATTTTGAACATCTTGAGCCATGCAGTCTAAATAGAGCATAAAAGAATGACATACTGTATACTGAAGAAGTAAGCAAATACTATAATTAAAATGTAAATGCATGAATGATACATGAGAATGCATGCTCAGGGCGGTCATGAAGATCAGCAGCTTCAAAAACCAGTTGTGATAGTTGGAGAAAGCAATGTCTGCATTATGGGTATGAAGAATGTTAACTCTTTTCCCTGTTTAGGTTGTTTGTTTTGTTTTCAGTAGCCTACATAAATCTAACAAGACCAACTAAAGGAAAATGTGGGATGTGGCATCCAAAACTTTGCTTCTGTATTTGCATGTGAACTTGAAGTGACTTTCTGTAGTGTTGTTTCCTTGCATAGAGATTCACCGAGGGTTTCAGCACCTTAGATTTGTCTTTGCCCCATGTTGAATAATCTTAGAAAATATTCAATACAATATCCTGCAACAATGCTAAACCTTTTGAAACTTTTGTATGTATATTTATATATGTGTGTGTGTGTGTGTGTGTGTGTGTGTGTGTATGTGTGTTCACTAACAATAACCACTGCAGTAATACAGTTGCATCACGCAAAGCCAGCCCTAGTTAAAAAACTACAGAGCAACCTTGTTATTCTGAAACTACAGAGGTGAGAATGAGCTATGATCAAGTTTAGTTAAATGCGTCAATGTGATATACAAATCAGTTACGAAGTGTGAGTTTAATAAACCAAGGGTGCAGAAGAAAACAAGCATTAAAGCGAACAGCTGCTTACAAAAGAGAGGAGCATAAACACTCTGAATCATATTTAGCCGGCACCTGAGATTAAGCTCTAATTGGGATGTCTAAACAGCATTTTACATATGCTTTTGTTTACAAAACATGGCCACCCAGCATCACCTGACCTGCATGCACTTCATCTGCATTCAGGAAGAAGCTAGATTCACATTTGGAGAGTGTCTTGACAGTATCAACAGCTTTGCTGCTATACAATTCAACTGTATCTGCCGTATTCTGCTGGAATACTTCTGTAACTGTCTGGCAAACTTTTTGTTGATAACCTTACCTTTCACTAACTTTCTGGACAGACCTCATCCTCTTAGACATGATGGGATTCACAATGGGGATTTCTCTGTATTTGTTTGATTAACACTGCTGCAAATTGATACGTCTACAAAGAATCCCTTGTTCTTTTGCTCTGTTGTTTACTTTATAATGCAATACATTTAGTCTACACAGAAATAAGCTTCCTGTCAATATATGGCAATCACTGGCAGTTGTTCTGACTGTAACCTGTACTTTGATAATTTACAGAAGCCATTTGTCTCGCTGCATATGCAGGGGCTTGAGAAAGCTTGGCCTGGCTTGTGTTTGCTTGTGAGTGAGGGCCTGGCAACCAGCCAGACAATGGAAGAACTGCTGTTGGACTTTTTCAGTGTTTTCATAGGAGACTCAGGGTAGGAAGTTTGATTACCAGTAAAAGCCACTGCAGGCTCGGTATGATCCAATCTTAAGAGTGATTGGTTCAAAATGATTTGTTTGTTCTTCTCCCAGCACTAGTCTTTGTTATTGTCCGAGATCATACATCCAACAAGACAGGGCGGTACTTTGGTCAGTTTGACTGAAAGTTTGATTTTTTTATTTTTTTTTTTTTGTTGCTGTTTTAGCATCCAAGTTGTGGAATAGTCTCCTGAATGTCAGATAAATAGACTCGATAAAATGTTTTCTATAGCGACTTATGCAGTGTCTGTATCCTGTTTTGTTTCTGTTTCTGTTTTGTTTTTTACTCTGACTATACTACAGAAATAAAGATTTACTTTCACACTTAAAGTATACATTAAAAAAAGATGGACTTTCATTGACCTTGATAGTGTGAGATCTGAGTCTGTCTTTTTAGGTCCTGTCTTTGATTCAATACTCAATTACACACAGAAGCCAATAAAGATCCATCATCAAAAGCTGCGTGTCATTATACCTTCCACTAGTAAATCCATTTAAACCTACAGCTGAGCAAATCAAACGCTAGCTTTGGGTTTAAGTACCAAAGCTTACATATTTGTCAGCATGTGGTGTATACAGATATTTCAACATATGATGAAACGGCACCGAGGTTACTGACACATGCTGACACAACAGTGTAACAATATCACAGCTGAAGTCTCATGATCAAACCCACTGTCAAAATATTGTTATTCAGTAGCCCTGTGATACAATTCCTGTTCAAGGTAAGAGTTCTTAGGCAAACATTTCTAGTATTAATACTGCAATGAAGGCAATTTGCTTTTTTTCTCTGTTAGCAATGCCTTACTTGTCTCATAATGTACCCAATTCCAGGTTTTAGTAGAGCTCAGTAAAGGTCAGAGGAATTATGGGCCAACTAGGTGGCAAAAGAGCAAGGTGTCGCTGTGTACTAATGCTGCACTTTCTTCCTGTCTGATTATTCTATTATAAATGGAGTTGTAATCTAAGGTTCAACCACGCATTTAGGGTAGTGCTGAAAATGAAGCTAAACAAGCAAATTATAGTTTCACCGATTTAATACAAATATGTCATGTTTATTCTTATTCTTGTACACCCATCAAGGTCATGCTGTGATGGGTGTGATATGGAGAGCATCATGTAGTAGCCAGGTCTGTGTGTTAGACAGCAACATGCAGCCGTCATGGTCATGCTACTATGATTATATACAGATTTGAGCATGCTAACAATTGAAGGTTGTTTCAGTAACTTAACATTTTGTTCAACAAAAATCAACAATAAAAGAATATTGGCTACATAATTTATATGGTTATGGGCCACTATTACACCAGAAGCCACAGCCAGAGTGAGACAAGACGAAAGAAGTGAGACAAGAGCCAGAGTGAAAACAAATGAATTACAGTGCACACCGATGTGCTAACAGTTGGGAATCAGGAAATGTTCACATATCCCAGAAAATAACCCTAGGTGGTGTCAAAGCCTTTCTCCACCTGTCACTGAGGCAACTGAAGGGCTTATTTCTTGAATACCTCATCAGTGGAGCCTTGGCTTTCTTGTTTTGTGCATTGTGAGGGTTTACGAAGGTTCATAAATGCACTCTAAAAAATACCGAAGATCATAGAAACAGATGTGAATTCTGTCTCAGGGTGCATTTTTACTTTAAGTTTGTGCCTGCCTCGAGTGCAATAAGTGGAAGTGGTTGGCCACTTCAGGGTGTTGCACAAGGCAAAATGAAATGATCACAGAAAAATTTCTGAATGACAGTGCCACCCTCAGTGGGTGTGACACAACTGCCAGGATGAGGGTTTATATCTTCAGGTGTTATCCATGATGAAAATGGGTACACTCAAGTTTCTGTGCCATCATACTTCTCACCAGAATGTCACCTGATGGCACAGTGTATATCCATGAACTACTGCCTCTGTAAATAACACTTTATTTTCCCGATCTGTTACTTCCTAATAATTTCCTAGAAAGGAAATGACATGTAACTGTTAAGTTCTTAGGACATTTCCAAGAAAGAACCATGAAATTATTTAGTAGTTATACTGAAAATGGAATACATCAGTTTGGCAGAATTGAAGAAGAAACTATTAGAGTTCCTGGAAAGACTTGCAAAATTATATAATAATTTTTGGAAAAGCAGGAAAAGGGGGAGAAGTTGATATGGCAACCTAATTATTTGCTTATAAAACTTATAAAATTTTTATATATATTTGTTGAATTATTTACTTATTATGTGTAATCTATACAGAAAGTCAGACGTGAACTATGTTTGCCTGCTAAACTGACATGTTGACCATTGGTCAAAACATCCCACAGGCTACACTACAGTGAAGTGCTGAGTTGTTGGCTGCAGACACAGAGCACAGCTGCATACAGAAGACATATCAGATCTATCCTCATAAACACACAGTTTCACTGACGCTGTTGTATTTTAGTGCATTTCTAACTTTGTCCCTGCTAACATATGCTCACATCCCTTCTGTACTATGTGATTGCATATAACTGTACGTCCGGAGTTTCTCTACTAAAGATGATGACACATTTAAGTCTATACCCGTCTCCTGCTTTGTCACTATTAAATGTACTTCTCATGAAGTATAGTTAGAATTCAACCAAACTGGCATTGTATTCTTGGGAAGTTGGGCAAGTAAAAAGTGGTGTATGCTAGCTACTGCAGTTGTGATGCATATTGTCATAGCATTATATGAACGATAATAACACTGCTGCAAGAATCTCCTAGGGTGGAAGGAAAACTGAAAATATGACAAGCTGATGCAAGAAAATAGGTGTCTGGAACACAAAATAATGCTAACACAGTGAATAAAAGGAACCAAATAAATAAAGCTTAAGGAAATAAAACTGAAGTGAACCTGGCAACAAGCAAAAACCATTATTAAAGAGGTGTTAAGTGTTAAAACACTGAGGAATAGAAAAAGTGAATTTCAGCATTGGTTCAAAACAGAACCATTTGATGAAAGCAAATAACAGTGTAAAGGTCTGAGTACTCTGTACTGGCAAACCTTATTAAATAAGGCATTTTTATTCCAACATTTGCAAGTGTTTGGGAGGAAAACTGAGTAAGTGATACAGGTGAAAATATTAAACAACCACTATGCCCCAAAGTCAATAATCACTGCAGAGACATTCAGATTTCATAAAAGGAACAAAAAAGAAACTGAGTATATTGCACAAGTCATTGCTGCACTAAAATTGTTATTTGAAGGCTGTGAATTTGGACATGAATTGGACACTGAGCAGCACCATATGTGGCAGATTGGTCCGTGGGCTGCACAGTGAAGTCATTCAAAAGCACTCACTGACAGAAGCTAACAAAATCTGGAAAAGGCTGTAAAGATTAGTAAGTCAATACAGACAGCAGCTAGAGACGTTCACAGGGCAAATCAGGACACCCTCCAAAGTATTAATGTAAGGAATTAGACTACAGAAGCTGAACAATACTTTACAAACAAAAAGAACTAGAAGAGTGCAATCAGTAGAGTGCAAATCTCCACTGGGTGTGTGTGGGGACACAATGTCTATCTAACGCAGACAGACATTGTAACAGTAGTTGTTAATGCTTTGTCCCACACCTCATTGTGCTGAGGGTGAGAGGGGTTTTCCATGATGGCTTTGATCTTGTTCTGACCTGAGACAATTAGGCGAATTAGTCTGTAAACGTATGAAATAGCAGCGGCTGTTTCAGACTTCATTTTTTATAGTTACGAGGCATCAGACTATTTAACCCATTTTAACCCCTGCTTGTTGACAGATTCCATCAGCCTCTGTCACTTTTTACAATGTTGTTCTCCCCTGTGTCTGCTCTGTGTTCTGCTGACTTTCTTCGTTAGCAGTGTGTTTTATAAACTCACCCAGAAAACGCAATGCACCTCCTGGATTTTTTCACTTGAGATCAGAACGAACATGGCCACAGTAGGATGAAAAATAGGGTTGATAGGGCCTTCATCATACAGTCATAACTGCGCACAAAAAATGTTAGGCTGAAAGGCCCAGTAGTGCGAGATTAGTTGCTGACAGAAAAGAAAGACACATATGAGCTCCTGGCAGAGATAAAAATGTAAATAAATCAAAGCATGAAAAGGAAGAACAAAGTAAATACACGTCTGATGATAAAGAAAGAGTGCATGATTTGACAATTTCAGATAGTGATGATGGATACTGGATGACACCACCATTATCGGGCAAAGCTGTGTGGATGCAAGTTGATATGTGGCATATGCACATCTCTGGTGTTAGAAACCGTTTACAGGGGAAAAAATACAATACCTCTCACTCTTTGGGCGACCAAGCCAAAGTTAAAGACCTACACTGGCAAGCCTGTTCCAGAAAACTGTCCAGCTCTGCGCGGGCGCAGATGGCTGGACAAGAAGTGTTCATAGTCTGTGATGGAGACACAGGCTCACCGCAGGAGATCTTGAAAAAGCATTCAAAAGTGTTTAATGAAGAACTTGGCAGTGTGAAAAATATCACTGTTGAGCTGACTGTCAAACCAGCGAGCAAGCCAAAATGTGAGACCCATATGACATCAAATCTAAAGTATAACCAGACCTAGAGAGGCTGGCGCAAAGTAGTGTATTGGAACCAGTGAACACGAGCGAATGGGCCACTGTAACCATCCCAGTCATTGAAGGACATGAAGGTTCATTGATCTGTGAGGTAAAGTAGATATCAATTAGGTGGTAAATGTGCGGTACTCTGTTACTTTAAATTACAGGTCTGATCTGCATAAATTACAGGTCTGATCTGCATAAAGTAGACAGAAATTAGTTTGAAAATAAACATGGATATGTTTCAGTGAAGCCGTGTGTACGAGGATGGCAGGTCATCTATATGCAGCTGTGCTCCATCTCTGTAGCCAACAACTCAAATTTCAGGGGAGCAGCCGCTTGGTCAGCCAACTTGCCAACCCTTTAGTGGGACACTGCTGCCAAAGCTGCCACCACTGAACCAGGACATTTGCCAGTAGGTTTGTGTTACATTCAGATTTAATGTAGCACTGCCTACAGGGTGTTTTGCCCAATGGTCACCGTTTCGGATGAATAGTTAAATGTTTGTCTTCCTGTAAGGTTACGAATTACCGGTAAGTAAATAATGAAACAATTTCCTTGTAGGTGAAGTATTACTTACTGGCTACTAAATGTAAGTGTACCTTTATTCTTCCAGCAAATAGTTTATAAATTTGCACCTCAAACTGGCCTCTTCCATTTTCTACACAACTGCTACATAACTTCATGTTTCTTTCTTGGAACTTCCTTAAGAAATTGCTGGGTAAGGTAATTCTTATAATAGTCTTATTCCAATGTATTAACCCATGGATTAACTTATGAAAAAAAATATAATAGTACAACAGTTCTATGTTGGCTCTTGATGAAAATCTCTGAAATAAATTATGTACTTATAAAGGTGTAACGCCACCATTTTTTAATAAAGCCATTCAAATGGTGTGTTATACTGGTGGGAGAAACACCACTTCTCTATTATTAGTAATGTCATGGTTCCTTCTAAGAAACATCCTAAGAACTTAACAGTTACATATTAACTCTTTTCTAGGAAATAATTAGGAAGTTGTGGACACCAAAAAAAAGGTATTACCTGAGTGTCATGCACAAATAGTCAACTTTTAGGATGTATTTATGTTAAACTTAAATAAAGGTTTTTCTAAGGTTTTGCTTGGTGATACATGAGCAATGAATGAAACATTTCCTATATGTGGAAGTCACCTGAGAGATCCGACAAAATACAAAGTAGACAGATAGATAGATAGATAGATAGACAGATAGATAGATAGATAGATAGATAGATAGAGAGATACGTAGATAGATAGATAAATAGATAGAAGTACAAGGTTTTTGCAGGACATCCACAACACATGAATGGAGTAGTTGGCCCCCGGGTTTGTGCCAGGGTTGAAGGTTGGATGCTAACAACAACGGTTAAGACTACCTGTGCCAGGGTCATTCTCATGGCACTGACGGGCGACGGCTCAATGTCCACCAACTGCTGCACCGAGCTCAGAGTCTGGCACACACACATACACACAGGCGAGCACCCGGGCACCCACACACACACACCCAAGAGCAGCAGCGCAAGCACACAGACACACAAACACAAGGAGGGTTAATGGAAAAAAGTTTAGGGAAAAAGTGTTAGCAAAGATTAGGGGTAGACAGGGAAGGAATAACACATCCTTGTATAGAGAAATGTTAGAACAACAGCTTATAGATTGGGGTACAACAAACCGGTAGAATTGAAAGAAAGAGAAAAAAAGAAAGAAAGGTAGAAAGAAGGACGGAAGGAAAGAAAGAAGGAAAGAAAGAAAGAAAGAAAGAAAGAAAAAGAAGGAAAGGATAGTGAAAATAAAAGTTCATATGGACAGAGGAGAAACAGACTACATATATAAACATCTATAGAGAGGAATTAGGGCCTGTGTCCACTGGGAGACATTTCCTCTTATGCAAGCAGCTCCCTGGGGGGTGAACCAGCATGACTCCTGCTGCTGCTATGATCACAGAGACCCTGACTGATTGACTACAGGCTGAAATATTTTCAACGTTCAGCAACCAGCTGATTTGGAGACATTTTCAGCTCAGCTCACACATAAATGATAAAACGATGCCAGCAGTACAAACTGAGACTCCCAGTGGACACACAACCCTTGGTGTTAAAATGATTAATAGAACACACAGAAGATTCATGCTGTGATCATGCTGTCAGCAGAAACTACTTAATTGGAAAAATCAATCCTGAATTGTGAACATGAAAAAAGAAACATTTTGCCTTAAGTATGAAACAAGAGAGCCATAGCTCTATAGAAAATGAGAGCGATTAGAGCCATGGCCGTCTTGTTAGTAGCTTTGGGAGCAAGTTGTTCAGCTCTACAAATATTAATATTAAAGCTCGAAAATAATAGGGACATTTTAGAGCAACTAATTAGAGCTATTAATATTGTTTCAGGGCTCAAACTGATTGAGCTGAGTTTGGAAATTTTCAGTCAACATGAAATAATACAGCATTGGAGAAGATGGCAAAAAGTCGAAGGGGGTAAAGCCTTCATGTGACAGTTTGTGTGTGTGGGTGTGGGTGTGTGTGAGCGAGGGAGAGAAAGAGAGAAAGCAAGTCGTGCCCGTGTGTGAATCCGAGTGTGTGCAGGTATGTTTGTCTCACCGTGTCACATTCACTGGGCTGGAACTGGAAGTCGTGTGCTTTGTGAAACACTGGGTTCTCCTGCATGAACAGCTGCTGGTTGAACTCCTGTATTACCTGAGACACACACACAGACACACATGGATACACTTAAACAGATTACTAAAAGCCAAGGTTTTCCAACATTTTTAATAGCCTATTAGTTGTTTTTCCTCACTGGGTTTGTGTCACATTGTTTAAAAACATCGTGTCTCCACTTTGCGTGCTTTGGTTTCTTAGAACTGTCTTGTTAGCATTCCAGCGCTCCTCGCTTTGAAATGGTTTTGGTTAAAAATGCTGAATGCTAACAATGCCTCCAAAAGCCATTCCTGGACAAGCTACAAGAAAAATGTGGACGCTTTTCTCCCATTATGTGACTTTGAAGAAAAATAGTGCCTGGTGATGAAAAATCACAGAGTCAAACTCAATATGCCTTGAGATTCCATTCATGTCTTTAAAGAGAGACACAAGCCTTTTGGAAAATAAGCTTTTTGATCAGCTTATTGTGGCAATAACACTGAAGTAAGAGTTTGCAAACATGATAAAAATGTGTCTAGAGACCAGCATATATATTTTTAATATGTATAGAAATTAAACATTCAGAAAAACACTATCTTTGATCAGTCCATACTTAAGAGTTTCTTGAATCCCACTAATTCACAAATTATGCACAAAATGCTGTGTCTTGCTAGGTCTGACCTACCCTGGTGGATTTGTCCAACAGGAACTGGAAGGTGGTGTGTGTGGCCTGCGAGGCCTCCAGCTCGGTGCGACACAACGCCACCAGGTAGTCTTTCACATGTTCATAGATCCCTCCATCCAAGGCCTGAAGAGCAGAGAGAGAGGAACACCAGGGGATGAATGAGGGGTTACAACAAAACTTAATTCACTGTATTTCCTTAAAAACCACCAAGAACATTCAGAATGCCTGGAATATGCGTAGATATGCTCTGTATCGAATTTAATGTTTACTTTACTCCCATATGCACTGGGAAAATGTATTTGGCTGTGTATACTATGTTTTTTTTATGTTTTTTTTATGTTTGTTTGACTAGGACTACATGCATATTTTCATGTATCTCTATGTATGTCTATGTTATTGTAGTACTTCGTATACACTGGGAGGTTGATGCTTATTTGTAGATATATGAAATGTTGACAGTGTCATATAAGCATGTACAGGCTGGGCACCTTAGTGCAGGCCACTTTAATGAAAACTCAATCAATAAATCAATCAAGCAACCAATTAATCAATGCTAAATTCTTAATAATAAAGTTAATCAGTCAAAAGACATCAAGAAATTCACAGACATGGAAGAGAAAAACAGAAAGAGGGTGAAAGAGCAGACAAGTAAAGACAGCTACTTAGTGCTGACTAAAACAAAAGCCTTAGGAATAAACTGCATATTGAATTGTACTGCAGTAGAGATCATACAGTTTTATGAATTAAACAGAACTGAGAGAGAAAGAGAGCTCGAGAAAGAAAGAGAAGAGGGGCGAGAGAAAGAATGACAGAGAAGAGCGAGGTGGCAGAAGGTCAAAGGAAGGACAGAAACCCAGCAGGTGTTTTAATTTGATAGTTCTTATCATTAGGGCTTCTAATCTACTGAGATAAAGACGTTTTAATGAAGTGTGGAGTCCAAATGAACAGTCTTTCTATGGAGAGTTGGGGCTATGCTGCCAAACTGCAGACCGCTCTGCCAACAGATCAGACAGAGAGGAGGAGAGAGAGAGAGGGAGAGAGAGAGAGAGAGAGAGAGGAAGACAGACAAGCACTTTGAAAGAAAATAAAAGGTACTGGTGGGTGAGAGCAAGAAACAGAGAGGGGATGGATAGAGAGAAAAATAAGGGGACGTGAGATGTGTGTGTGTGTGTGTGTGTGTGGGCGTGCGTGTGTGTGTGTGTGTGTGTGTGTGTGTGGTGTTCTTTGGATAGCGTTCTCACAGCTGCAGGGGAAGGTGAAGGGGTTCAGATTCCAACTCAACAAAACACACACAGACCACAGACACTCTCTCAAATACTCAGACACACACACAGACACACACACACACTCATCTGGCCAAAGAACTTTATAAAGCTAACACTCTCGGGAACCTACACACACTCTCTGCTGGCCAAATGATGTTTGAGGCCAAGTCTGAAAAACCTCACACGCACAAACACCTCCTCACTCACAAACACACACACAGGCAAACACACACACACACACAAGAGACACAAAAACATGTATTTCAGTATGCGCACACACCCCAGTCCCAAACTCTCCTGGCAAAATAAGGTTTAAAGGTTGTGCAACTGCACACACCTACACACACACACACACAAACAGACACACATACACTTCTAAAACAATGGCATATTGACAAGGAAATTATGTCATTAAGGGCGGGTCGCTGGCTGACTGGCTTATAAATGTTCCCTCATCACTCTGTTCCTTTCCTCCTCCCATTTATTTTCTTCTCTTCCTCCCCTCCCTTCGTCCACTCGTCCATTTACGGTAGTGTTTAAATGGAGTGAGTCAGCGTCCAGAAAAAGCCCCCTTGTCCCTGCATCACCCTCAATGTATGTGTGAGTGTGTAGAATGATGTATGTAATTGCACAATAAATACAGTAGACTAGAATAGACAAGGCGGCAGAGGTAAGTAAGTGCATGTGTGTCGGTGCGTGTCTGTGTGCCTCCTCTGGGGACTTTAAACATGGACAGTCATGGCAGTACCGCTTGCTATCAGCAGAGGGTGATGTGGAGCAGTCAAGTTCTTCCACTGACTGTAACTGTGCCTTTAAAAAGGGCAATAGCACTCAATATATAGTAAATTCCTGCAGCCTGAGCCGGTCCAATCATTGTTTATGATCATCACCTCATTTCTCCTCTTTTACATCTAATTGAGCTTTACGTTTTAATTGTACTGCAAACCAGAAAATGCACCCTTACCGCCAGACATTCTTTCTATTAGCTGTCACTTATATAGAGCTGCATAAGGCCTGACATGACAAACTAGGGGACAGTAAAAGTCTTGATTCTGGCTTAACGGAGGGGAAAGGATTCTCACTAGAGCAGTCTGAGCCCTGGGTATCATATCTGAACGGTGAAATTCACTAGTATGAGCTCCAGTTCCTAGTCACAGCAAAAATGCCACAGCATGGCCGTAGCCAATGATCTATGCCCGTGTCAATATACCACATTGAAAGGATATTCATGCTATTTCATGGCATTACTATAAATACAGCTGAATGCGAACACACTGCAGGAGAAGTAGTGATGGTGTGACAAGTCCAAGCCAAAGAGATTCTTCAAAAAGCTGGCATTATGCCAGGCTTATTGCTCTTGTGGTTTCACTGGCCTTGCAGTCTGACTTTGCACTCACCTTTTATGTGCTTTGGACTGGATTTCTGTTGATATGCATCGCTATATGTTTGCTATCTGCTTCTTATATATCCGTGTATGATGCTCCTTTCGTCTCTGGTTCGTTTGATGCATCTCAGCGGAACTAAAAGGCTCAAACCGTCAAATGAATTAGTGGTAACAGATTTTGGTTGTTGTTTTGGATATTTGCTACCTCTGCTAGTTCAGGTTATGACCTGTACGCACTACAAATGAAGGAGAGACAGAGCGAGCAGATTGGCCCCCTCTAGCGCTGTCCCTCATTCACTTTGTGTTTGCGTGTTTGCATTTGTGTATGTGCATATTGGCCTGCAGTCCTGTCCTTCTGTCACAAGGACCCTGTATCTATTATTCAGAATGGCCTTGTAGTATAGATGCTCATAATAAGCCTGAGGCAGATTCTGAAAGAGAGATGGAGAAGCAGAGAAACAGAGGAAAGGGGAAGGACAGTCACAGATAAAGATAGAGAGCAAGAGGAAGACGGAAGTAAAGAGAATAAGAACTAGAAAGACAGCAACATAGACTGGAAAAGAGAGAGAGGCGGGATAATTAAAATGGTATCTGCAGAGTCTTAGAAAAGTTAATGAGCTTTTCCATGAGATTTGCTAATTGAATATACATGATCTGGTAGAATATCTCAGCATTTCACTAACTTCTATTGTTCAGACTGAGAAAGGCGACTAAAATAAGCAAAATTACTGTCATAAAACCATCTAGCTACTGTATGAGACAACTGTGTGTGTGTATTTAAGTGCCTCATGAGAGTCATGTCTGAGTCTGTGAGAATAAACAAAACATCAGACATGATCATGATGATGATGTGTGTGTGAGTGTGTGTGTGAGAGAGAGAGAGAGAGAGAGAGAGAGAAAGAGGGAGAGAGAGAGAGACTGAGATGTTTGCGTTGAACGATGACTCCATCACCACAACACGAGCAAGTTATTCACCACACTAGCTGAGGTTTGTTTGTCAGTCTAGAGGGCAGAATGACATTGTGTGTGTGTGTGTGTGTGTGTGTGTGTGTCAATCTAGAGCATGAGTGTCAGTCTAGAGGGCAGACTATAATTGTGTTTGTTTGGTGGGATAGAGAGAGCAAGGGAGAAAGAGAGAGAGAGAAGCAGAAACAGGGAAAGTGATTGAGAGAGAAACAGATAAAGAAACAGAAAGAGGTAGAGACAGAAAGAGGTAGAGGAGAGGGTGCCACTCTGCAGGGTTCACTGTATTGTGTGTGTGTGTGTGTGTGTACCCCAGCTGTAGCAGCACCTGTGATGTCAGTGCCACTTAAATCATAAAAAAACACTGTGACAAAACGCTGTCAGAGAGCACTGATGGTTTGTTTGCACCAGGCAACAACAGCAACTGCAGATAACAGCCAACAGCAGACAAGTGAAAACCAGCACACCGCTAGTTACAAGCTTGTCATGCAGCACATGGGTGGACAGTGAAAGTCTCTTATCAATTAGCTACAAGGACGTTCTTACGAACATTTATATTTCATCTGTTGTTATGGTTAAAGCAACATAAAGCTATGACAGCTTTATCTAAAGCAAAAGGAAACCTTAATTTAATGACAATATGAAATTACAAAAATGTAGAGGTAAAAAGAAAAAAAAATTGATTACCAAACGCCACCAGAATCTGTAAACTGTAGCAAAGAGGGGAAGAAAATCCATGTCAGGCACGTAAATCACGTCTTAATTAATTAAAAACAAAAATATGTAACAATGTAAAGCAATGCAAAAAGCATAACATTGAAAAAACACACCAGCAGCAACAACTCATAACACAACTTCAGCTACATACGCTAACGGTAAGATACAAAACCTAAAATGTATACATCGCCACGCACTTGAAACAATTTCAATGGCTCGTGAACACCAGTGATCAAGAGTAAACTCACTTGCAAAAGAGGCTGGCTCCGAAAACACAACCGACTTAATTCAAACAAAAACCTGATATGGAAAAATGTTCCAAACAACAGCACAGAAAAACTGTTCCAAAAGAAAGAGAAAAAAAGAGAGAGAGAGAATGTCTGATCCATTACACGCTTCCACCACAACTTGAAAGCATACAGAAGATGATGTAACGTCACTGACACAGCCACCTCATTTGCATGCATCCTTTGACAAGCTTTCACTTTCCCTCAGCTGTGTTCTGTCCACCCCATGGTGTTTCGAATGACAAACCAGCCCAAACCAAGCTCACATTATGTTATTGCCGGAGGCCTTTGTGCATTTCAGTAAATACTGTGCAAATGCTAATTTCATACCAACCAATCATTTGGTAAGAGTAGGTATTCTTTTCTCCAAAATTCATGTTTTTTTTTTGGTTTTTTTAAAGTGGACAGCTCATTTTGGAATTCAGTACAGTGAGTCCCTTCCAAATCTTGAACCCTCAGAGGAAAGACTTCTTGTTTGATTTTTTTTTTCAAACTCCTTCATTCATACTGAAAGGAGCCTTGACTTTGTGGACTCATACAGTGAAAGAGTTTTTATCCTAAAATGAGCTGAAGGGCACTTTAGGACATGAAAATGATTCCCCCTTCCTGGAGAATTGCTCTGGTTAATCTCAGAGTGTTTATTAAGTCAGTGGTAAGAAAATGTCTTTATGGCATTACAAACTAAAGTCTCAGCTGTGCTGTTTCTAATTTGGACCACGCTCTCAAGAATGAGCTATGAATCCAAGAATTTAGGTGGATTTTCTCTCACAGCTCTCACATCCTGCGTATATTTTCATCTATCAAACCACCTATCCATTCTTCTATACATACCTGTATGCAGTGCAGTAGATCTGTATGGTAGTAGCGGTCATGGTGAGCATTAGCGGCAGCTAGCGTGAGCAGGTAGTCATTCCTGGCCTGGGTCGCCTTGGAGTTACAATCACTCCTCTTAGCTTTCAACTGGAAAGAGAGAAAGAAGGAGCCGCCAGGGTAGAATATTATAATACTGCATGAAGAAATCGGGGAACATGAAGGAACATGGAACATTTTTGTTTCTCTTGATTCAAATGAGATGATAGACACCAGTATAACTCCAGTGCATCCAGTGCAAATGTAATGACAGGCTACATGCTAACAAGGTCAGCACAGCACTAGGATGTCTATGGAAGTGGCTAGCCTAGCTGCTGTGGAATGAAGGAAATACACCTTCCAGCTTCCCCAACACTAACTCCTTTAATTGATACATCTTGCATATTTATGATGAGCAAAAATAAAATTGGCAACAGATGTATTCTGAACTATCTTTGACTAATAACCATTTATCCATCTGCTGGGTGCTGGAAGGTATATTTCCCTCATTCCACAGGAGCTAGGCTAGCTGCTTCCATAAATATCCTAGTATGGTGCTAACCGCATTAGCATGTAGCCCGTCGCAATCTTTGTGCTGAAGGCACTGAAATGAGATTGGTGTCTATTGTCTCATCTGAATCACAGTAAGACAGATGATAAGCTCATTTCCCCCAAAACATTGTTTCTTTTAAGCTTGTTTTCAGTCGAGGACCCAGGTGGAGTCAGTCAGACTCTAGACTCATTACAGAAACAAACAGACACAAGACTAATTTTCAGTTCTGTATCATAGTTTAAAAGAAAGTCTGCTTGACGGCTTTGCTTACAGGGTGAAAACATCTTATTGTGTGACCATATATGTATGTATTTGTGTGTGTGTGTGTGTGTGTGTGTGTCTGTGTGTGTGTGTGTGTGTTCTCTTACCTTTACGCTAGCTTTCTGTAAACTAATTCTTGATTGAAACAGACCCAGCTTAGACCTGAAAAGGAACAAACAGAGCAGATGAAAACAATGCATTATTCTTGATAAATAATGAACCTTCAAAATCTGTAACTGGTTCATTTTTCTGCTGTTTCATTGGTATTACAATAAAATGTTGAATTAAACTAATCAATACAAATGAATCTAAGCTTGCACATTTAAAAGTGCTACAGTCAAATAATGAGCAATCAAGTATTTGGACCCACCACGCATCTCTGAACTCAGATTTCATGCAAAAGATATGAAAAATGAACTTCAGTAGAAAGCAGACAAGGATCCAGGCATTACTAATACATAATGACTTTGATCTGTAAACTCTGCTTCAGAGCAGGCATCATAAATTGACCCTGAAGAGGCTGGGGCTTGAGAGCAGGGGCAGACAGTATAAATCTTACCCTGATGCAGCCATCGAGATTAATCGATGTTGACATCAGAGAGACCTGTCTGATAAAATGATAGAGTGTGTGTGTGTGTGTGTGTGTGTGTGTGTGTGTGTGTGTGTGTGTGTGGTCTATTGGTTTGGCAGTCTGCAATATGTGTTCGTGTGTGATTTGTTTTTGCCAGAGTCTATGTATTTGAGTCCTATAAATTGTAGAAGTGTATATCTATGCCCATGCCTCAGTGTGTAGTGTGTATTTGTTGCCCGGCTGTGTACGTGCAGACGTGTTGTGGTTGTTACTGTGTTCTTTCGTGGCAATAGACATGAGTGTTAGCGTGTGTGCACGCTCTAACACACACAAACACTTCACACACATTCAGTTTCTCTGTGTGCGTTCCATGTCCCTGACAGTGACTAATGTCCCACCTTCTCTCTCTAATGAAAAACCTTTGAGGCACACACACTCAGACACACACACACACACACACACACACACGTGCAAACACACATAATGGCACAGTGGCTATGCGGTAATTTCTGTTGCTGTGGGTTTCCACTGAGTGATAGAGAACAAAATAGAGTTAACCAGCCAATCGATATATGGGTGTTAAACTGAGCCAAGAATTAAATGACAAAAAAGTCTCAGTGTAGCTCCTGGTACTTGGCTAAGTTAGATTAAACAGAAAATAATAAACTTTGGTATTGATTCAGAGATTGAAAAGCTTCAGAATCCTCAACTCTGGTATTGGGAAATTACATTTTCTGCTACTCTAATGGCTGATTTATCGATAAATGAATTAAGCTTATGAATTAAAGTAAAAAATGGGCACTAATAATCATTTACTTTGTTGCATTTTAGTGAACCTGGAAAAGTAACAGAGGAAAATATTGGCTAAGGACTGATGGGACTGGTATCTCTCCAAAAAGTAAAACTGGTTTATGTTTTTTTAAAGGTCTACAAATCATGACTTGGGTTTTGTTCGGTAGCTGGATTCATCCATCTACTTTTCTATACTCGCTTATTCCTAATCAGGGTGGCGAGGAGGCTGGAGTCTATCCCAGCTTTCACTGGGTGGAAGGCCATATTTTGCTCCTATAGATGCTACTAAACAATAACTAAACAACATACTATCCACGTCTGCACCAGCAATTCCTTTGGTGTGAAAGGAGACAAAGCTTTCAAGTCACTGTCTAAGTTTCACTGCAGGTTCTATTTTTTGGTTTCTCAAGGCAAGATTTTCTATTGTCTCTGTCTCTTCTTGCTCTTTCTCTCTCTCACACACACCACTACATAGACTCAATCGATAGCTTTCTCAGCCTTAATGGTGATCTTTCTCTTCTCTCTTACACACAAACGGCTGCTGTATCGCTCTCTCCTCACACACACACGTACACACATACTCTCTCTGTGAAGGTTACCTGACTTCGGTTTCTTGATGGTATTGTTTCTGACATTGCGGGCCACCTGTTCAAGTTGTAGTAGTTCTGCATGTGTCTACATCCGTACACCCACACACACACACATACACACACATATACACACACACACGCAGCACAGTGGTGAACTTACTTGGCCTCTATGTCAGCCTTCTCTCGTACAGCGTGAGCCACCTGCTCACAGTCGTAGTATTTTTTCTTGGCCTTGGCCAGCTCCTTCACCGACTCCTGCAGTTCTGCCTGAATACCACTCAGCTGGTCTATGGTCTGTGGAGGGAGACAAAGGAAAACACAGGGAACTTGTTGGAGCAAGAGAAAACAAGAAAGGTTAACTGAGTGTGAATAAATCACATGGATGTTTGATAAAGAGAGGCAGAGAACCAAAGATTAGCGCCCACCGCGCGCACACCCACACACCTTTTTGAGTTGCTGCTCCTTGTAGAGTCTTACAGTCTTGGCCGGGTCTGATATCTGAATCTTGTAGTTGTCGCACACGTTGAGCCTGGACTGGCTTACCTGCACTGTTCCTTCTAAGTAGGACCTCCACACTGCATACACATTCCTAGATGAAAAAGCACAAAGATACAGCACTGATGCTTTACTGTCTCTTAAATCCTGAGACCAGGACAGATGCTGGGTGGGTGGATTTTTATGATGGTGACCAGTGTGTGGCTGCCACTGTACCTCCGGAAAAGAGAAACACATGCATACACACACATAAATGTACACGCATGCACCAAGGAACCACAAAAGGGTGTATCTTTGTGAGGAATTGTTATGGTAGTGGCTAGACCCAACACACACAAATGTGAAAGTAAGTAATGTGAAAGTGCTGGTGAAGATGTGATTTGACAGCTGAATTCCCTTAGTTCTGCTTTTCATAAGAGATCCTACTTCAGGTTTTCTGTTTCACTGTCTCAGTTAAATAATGATGCAATACTGGGTAGTCCACCAAAATATTTTTTGCCAGCATGCCGCCATCTTGGATCAAATCAGCTGAACTGGACCTGGTGTCTGAGTAAGAAGCAGGATAATAGTTTTGGGCTGTCGTCACATGGGCCGTGCCTTTGAATGCAGTTGTGGCTTTTGTCAGTTGTTTTCACTGGTTTGATCATGGCGGCCTGTGTCTCCTGCAAACAATGAACATGAGTGTGTTTTCGGGAGCTTCCCTTAACATATCTCCATTTGAGCCAGGTTGCACACTCTGTCAGACAGATAAAAAATAGCAGTACCTAGATGGGGTATGCATTATCCTGCTGAATAACAATAAGTTTAAGTACATCCTCTGTACAGAATGGGCTCTTCAGCCTCTTCTTCAAAACCAAGCAGAGCAATCATCAGCTTTCTATTATCTCTGTTAGCTAGATATATTGAAAGTTGTGTTATGTTCAAATTTTCTGTTGCATAGCAACAAGAAAGATGTAACACAGCTTGTTTTCTACACGCTCTTCCTCTAGGTGTTAAAAGTGACATTCAAAGCTGCACCTTGCTAGCCAGGCTAACACCAGACTCCAGACAAGAGTCTGGAATGGCTCCTTCAATCCTGTCGGCTTATTACACAGATATTAAGGAGGCTGTGACTGTGAGGTCTGAGGCTGGTTACTTATCACCCATTTGTAAATAACAAATCACAATCAAAAAGAGCACTCAGATTTGAGCAAATCATGCCAAATGAATTGAGTCTGTCCAGACTAAGTAGTGATAGCTCCTCGCTGTTTCACAGTTGGCGACAGTCAGGCCAGTGCCTTGAGTCTGAGCAGGACAGAAACATGTTTATGTGATCACAGCATCACATTAGTGCAGCTGAATGCAGGTGCAACACACTGAGAAACAAACATCATTTCAAATTGTGCCTATGCTTTATTTGTCATATAATTCCAAAGTATGTGTAGCCTAGTCTTAGAACAACTGATAAATGCATTATTATATTTACATAAACATATTTCAACAATGAATTAACTGCTGTAAATGCCAAGGATATGCACCAGAGAGATTCACTTCTACAAAATAACAGCTTTATCATATACCTGACAACGCACATGTCTACTAAACTTTCACTTTTAAAGGCTATGTGGCCCAGTTTTAGCCAAGCGACATTATCTGCAACAGTCACGTGCATGTTTACAGGCAGGCAGGTGATAGGCAGACACATCGCGCACAGCCATCAGCTCACTATGTGCTCTGGTGGAGGAATGCACTTGATTAGTTTTCCAAACAACCAAAACAGGCAGCACTCAGGTTGTGGCAGATGACCAGTTTAGTTGTTTGATAAACTGATGACGTGAACCCCTTCACCAGATCACACTGGGAACTGTTCAAACTCCATGTATCCAAGACCTCTTAAATTGGACTATATTATGTAATATCACTTTGAGTTTCTCTGCCTTACTTTACATTGCGCGTCCTGTGATGTGACCATTGCACATCGTGATGTCGATGCTGAAACAATATATTGTGCAGCCCTAGCATGCACATAACGACACAAACACACAAACATGGACACTCACAATCACTCATACACACATATGCCTACCTGTAGTCCGTTCTCTGGTCATCAGGATTGATTCCAGGCCAGTCTCTCTTTAGGTACTGACTGGCCAACTTCTGCAGAGCCTGAAAACACACATATATGGAGAATTTACCACCAATGTTAAGACAACATTGAGCATAAAGGACATTAAAGGAAGGACATCTCTAGTTTTCTCATTAACATTCAATGCGAAATCACTGGAGAAGATGGCTTCCAATCCTAGCAAAAAACACTGTTGATGCCATTAGAACCAACAATTGGAATAAATTACTGAAACTTTGGGGAGTCTGTGAGATTGGATATTTCACACAATTTTTACAAATGTTTCCTGGTTGACTGCTTTGTGGCATTTTCAAATCAACAGAGAAAATCAAATCTACTGCAAGCAGCTCACAGTGGGATAGAGAACATTGTAAAATATTTCATTTGACTATGATACTCTTGGGGAAGATCGTTAATATAGTGTTTTAAATTACAAAAGTGTACAACAGTTTGAGAGTCTGCGCGGGTGATAGTGCTGCCAGAAGTCTATAAGAACACACAACTTTCATCGTTGGCACAGAAACGAACACAGTACCAAAACTCATGTTGTAGCCTTTCACTAGTACATTATTTTAAATAGACATTTCACACTTCAGTTGCTGAGAAGAAACACTTTAATCCAATTCATTGGGCTGTTTTCACACTCGCACCCAAGCCAGCTGACTTCACATGTGCTTTGCTTTCTTTTCGACACTCTATACATTTGATGTTCACAAATATAAATCCTGAGTTACTCTGTCTGTGAACTATGATCAGTTGGTTAGGCTCTTTGCTTTGTCTTAGTGATGGTCAATCCCCAGTCAGCTGCTGTGTGTGTGTGTGTGTGTGTGAGAGAGCGAGCAGAAACCTGGAGCGTAGGAAGAAAGACTAACCTACATCTACGGGACTGGGTCACTGTGTCAGTAGCAACACGTCCCACACACTCTGCCCCAGTGTGTGTGTGTGTGTGTGTGTGTGTGTGTGTGTGTGTGTGTGTGTGTGATAGAGAGAGAGACGGAGAGAGAGAGAGTTGCAGGACAATATTACAATATAGCAGCACTATCAGATTGGTGATCTAAGCTCTTTTCAGGACTGGAGTAGTCATTCAGTTTCAGTTTTTTCCTGGGTTCCAGCCTCATTAAACTAACAGAAAATACACAGCAACCCATTTTCAGTTAAATGTTTAAAAAAGACTCTGCTTGGTGGCTGTGGATTATGCATGTGGGTGAATGTGTATGTGAGTGTGCTGAAGAAAGAGAGAGAGAGAGAAAGAGAGCGAGATGGGAAGTGAGAGAAAAAGAGCAAGTCCTCATTAATAAAACAGTTGTTAACGAACCAGAACAACAACGACTACAACTGCCCAATCAGGACAAACAAAGCTCTGGGGCGCACTAATACTCCATTCCCTCAAGCTATGTTCTTCCTTTCATTATTCTGCCTCTCCCACATAGGTCTGCATTCAAACACAGCCTCTTAATATTCCCTTGCATTCACCCATGCCTCTCTCTCTCTCTCAGGCCAGTTTTCACATCTCCTCCCCTTTCTGCCCCCCCCTTATCTCACCCTCTCCATCTCTTCCCTCTGTATTTCTCATGTGCCTATTTTTCATGCTCATTACGCTTCAGATGTTCTTCCTGTCTTGCACTTAATATTCCCTCACTTGCCATCTCTCCCCTCATTCTTCTCCCATTTAAACCCCACCTCAATATTTGTTTCCTCCCAACCTCCTCTGTCCTCCCTGTTCAATCTCTCTCCTTAGGTTAATTTTCAAATCGCCTTCTCTCTCTCTCTCCATCTTGCCCTCTTTACCTCTCACAGATGGTGAATGAGGCCAGCAAAAAAAAAAAAAAAAAAAATCTAGCAGGTTCTTCTCTCTGCCTCTGGACCTACAGCTCCTCGAGCCAAAAGAAAGGTCTCTGTCCTAGAGGAGACAGCAGCCCAGTGACCCCCTTGAACCCACCAGCCGAATCTTCTAGGCGAAAGGCAGAGCATGACCCGGGAGTGGAAACTTGATCTTAAGACTAATGTAACTTTCTTTCCACGTTTCCAGTTGATTTCCACTGATAGTGAAGACAACACGAAGCAAGCTGAAGAGAGACTAGCTGGGTCTCAGCAGTGAGACTAGAGGATCACAAATATGTTAATTTGTATTTCACCTCATCCTAGGACTGGAAGATGTACCAATATTATATCAATATCATGATATCAGACTGGAAATCATCTGGGATTGCACTCAAACCTGGAATTTCTTATCCATGTATTATAGTTAGATCTGATGCAGCTGGTGATGATGATTTAACGTTTGATGCTGAAAGCAAATCAGTAAACAACATTGATCAACAGTGATGACTGTACCTATGATGTAGTGCGTGGTATCAGTCAACCATCAGTGCTCTGTGTTGCTATGAAGAGAATAAAGAGACAAAGAAGACATGCTGAAGAGGCAGCCCATTTGTAATTCACTGTATGTTGTGCTTCAGTAGCCTCTTAGCCAGTGTTAGACTCACTGGTTCATACTTAAGTGGGAGACAGTGCTTGAAAGATACAGGATACTGGGCGTGCAAATTAAACAAACACACACACACACACACAGAGGAAACCCATGGCACAAAAACAGCGCTATGTCCGATGCATGAGAAAACATGTTTGCTTAAAAGAATAGGCAACTTCACTCTCACTCTCTAGGGAAGGGTGGAGTGGGTGTGGATGTTTCTGATGAAAGAGCGTGTGTTAGAGAGAGAGAGAGAGAGAGAGAGAGAGAGAGTGTCTGAGTGAAAGCAAGAGACAGAGAGCTCTAATTAAACTGCAGCCGTTCTATCTGGGATCTAATTGCCTTTCTGCTGTGTATACATGCACCCTTGGTGTGTGTGTTTGTGTGTGTGTGAGAGGGGGGTTAAGTGAGGACAGTGAGTGACAACCGAGGCAGCCAGTTGCTGGGAGGTGACAGGCTGACAGAATGACTGATTTGACGGCTTTGCTTCCCACTCACCTCCAACTCCATCACAAAACTCTTTCTATTCACCTTTGAAGTGGCCCTAAATTGTATCTCAATTTAAGTTTAACAAGTCATTTTGTCACCCCGCCTGCCATTACGCATTTCAGTGATTTGCAGCCCATGCTTTTGCCTTGCGCATGGCTTATAAATTGCACTGGAAGTCGTTACACATTCTTTAACAGTCTTCAAATATCAAACATAAAATCCACCACACAAGGCTTTCTAAAAGTAAAGGAAAACTCTGCAAAAGTCAGGCTACAAGTGACGAAATGTGATGTATTATAAGGTTATAACAATTGACAGTACAATAAGAGCAGGCATCTTACATTTGGTCCAGCTGAACATCTAGGATCAATGCTTAGTTGTGTCCCCCTAGCAGATGTTGTGTGCTGAAGCCTATACTCTTAGACCAGAGAACGCCCCTCTACCAAAAAGCAAAATACTCTTAGCACCACCCATCAGTGAGAAAACTATTAAAACCCCTGTACATCTATAGTTAGATTTAAATTGACTTGCTTGGACATGAACACTATATTCACAGCCATTGCGGCACTGCATTTAAACAGTTTGATATTTATTATAATTCTTAAATCATGTGTGTATTGATATATCTCATAAATGATGGTTGTGATTGGTTAAACATATACTATTTTGAAATTCAAACATCAGTTAAGCTTCTCCATATGCAGGCCTATAGTCACTCAAAATTCACCAGAAATTAAAATAATAAAATCTCCTGCTCAATCAAAGAGTGCAATAAGCTCTCACTACAGTGTATAAAAAAGGTTAAGGTGACAAAATCTCATTAACAGTAACTGCAACACGATGGGACATGAAGGACTAATTCAAGCTATCCCATGGTCCATTTAATGTCCATCGCAAGTGTAAATCCAGAAATGCATTTGCCAATAGCACTACTACTAATCAGAAGCACTATGAAAATACATTAAAAACAGCTCACAGAGGCATACTGCTGCACTGACTTAAGTAATCCATCAAACAAGTGTATTGTGTTTTCCCTAACATGACCTTATAATGCCAGATTCACTGGAGTTGCAATCCAAGCGAAAGTAACTTTGCTCTGCCAGAAGTAAATGTGCAGAATCATTGCGTTTATTTGCCTTCCACTGTTCCGTAAGATTCATTTTGCCTCTTCACAGTCACTGTCAGAGGTAACAGTGCGCCGTAAGGAGGAAAAGTGAAAACAGTACCCATTAAATGCAATAATTAGCTGTGATAGTCAATGCAATACAAGTGGTGTAGCTTGTGTCTGAGCTGCTGGATATTTGAAAACATATGGGAGCCTGTGACTTCAAGGAGGTAAGAAAAACCTGTAGTATAATAGACAGTAGAAGCGTCTGACTGCGACAGAAACATTGGTGGGTTTAAACTTTTCATGGGAAACAATGGCGATAGGAGGAAAAAAAAACTTTCCTTTAAAAGTCACTGATGGCCATATTTATTGTAAAATGCCATCATTTCTATTGTGTGCAAAAGCTTAATGGGTGCAGCATTCTCCAGTTGAGCGCCTGATTTATTAAGACCACTTACACAAATAAAGTCAGCCTAAGGTTTCTAATTAGAATACCTGAGGTGCAGCCATAGTCCCATAGACTGCAGCACGGCTCTCAGTGAAGCAAACAGCACTGGTGATGATGAAGGCACTGCTCCTCTTGCTTTGTTCTCATTTCATCAAACAGTTACAGAATAACGAGACTTGGAATTTGAAAGAGATTAATTCTCAAATGTAACACCCTTTCTCTTATTAATTTTCTTATTTGTCTGTTTCTTATTCTCTCTCTCTCGCTCTCTGCCTGTTGTGTCTCTGAACAAATAGCACAGCAGCCATGGCTTTCTCAGGGTGGAAAGTTAGGACATGGATTTTGGTTAAATAAATCAACCGCAGTGATTCTTTTCAATAATCTTCAACATTTTTGCAAACTAACACTACTGCTCTTCAACATTACCACTCTTCAACTAAACATTACTCTCCCCATGTGAAAATCAGTTGTGCACACAGGTCAGTGGATCAGAATCTGCACTTTTTACACATGCAATTGTATCAATTAGCACCAACACAGACACTATCAAAGTTAGTTAGTGCCCCATTGTAGAAAATTTCTCAATTTATTAATCATAAGTGGCAATACAGTACATTTCATTGTCCAACATATTCATTAGTATGAATGCTACAGTATCCAGGTCATTGTTTCCTGTTGACTCCCTTGGACAAGGCTTTGAACCTCTAAAAAAGTGTTAGGGGGCCTTTGACCACCCACATAAATTCCCCCCTTCCTCCTGTTCTACATAATGGAGGAGAATAACAGTGTGCAACCTGGAGCCTCCAGGGTGAGTCTTCTGACAGGTCCATTATCTGAGCAAGAACGACGACGTCTGAATTAGGCAATGATTAAAAGGTGACAGGCTCACTGAGATGCTGATGTGACAACTTTACTGAGATGCTGATGTTGGATTTCTGATGGTCTCGCCCTCTCAATACCTCTTTCCCACTCTCTCTTTCCCTCTCTACCTTCTTCAGCCACTGTCTCCCATTCTCTCTCTCTCTCTCCCTCTCTCTCTCTCACTCTCTCTCAATCCACATTTCTTCCTATTTCTCCCTCTCTCAACTTCTCTTTATCCCTCTCTCTCTCCACTCCCTCCTTTTATCTTCTGCCGGACATCTCATGCCTCCCTCCTCTCCTCTATGCTGTCATCACCTGCCAACCACCTGAACAGTGCGTTGCTATGGCAACCCCTCTGCCCTTCCTATGTGGTCTACGTGGGGTTTAAATACACGCGCATAGCAAGGCATGCACACACACACACACACACACACACACACACACACACACACACACATACACATCCTGTTTTTGTGACCAGAGTGGCACACAGGGTACTCAGACAGCAGGATTTCCTGGGGAGACGGGAGTTTGTTAGAGTGTGTATGTGTGGTTGTGTGTGTGTGTGTGTGTGTGTGTGTGTGTGAGTCCACGTATGTAAGTGAAGGGAGACTGATAGACAAAGAAATGCATAAAAATGGAAAGAGCGTTCAATAGCAAATCCAAAATCAAAATGGGCTAAAGCCTGTAATTATTTTTGTCATCGTTTGGGGGGGACAATAGATCGGTCTCCGTCTGTTCGTGTGTGTGTGTCCACCCGCCACACACAGTACCTTCACACACCGCTGATCGGCTTTGGAAGAAACCTGGGGGAAGCGAAGCATTTCATCACTGCGTTCTGGCGTTTTCAAAATTACAGATTAGACTGAGGGCGGCTCTACAATTACAGGTCAAAATAAGGTGACATAGCTGCTGCTGATTGGCCTGGAAGGGAACTGTATTATTTAAGGGGGATGACATGTTCACTGTCGTCTTGTACTTTTAGTTTCTGAAAAAAATATGTTGTCGAGGCAGCTGTTTCTGCCCAACACCACCAGGTGCTGACAAAAGCAAACTGAAGTGACAGTAAGGTATATGCCAAGTGAAAGGAGGATGAGGAGAAATAGAAAGAGCAGGAGAAGTTGAGGGGTTCACTAAATGAACATCAAGGCTGCAGGTCGTCTTCGCTGCCAGCTGTTGTTAAAAACCTAATAGGCCTCAGAAGTCAGACGTAGAATTGAGCATAAACCTTTGCCTAAATATGGGATTCCAGATCAAACGCATTTTCTTTATGGGGAAAATATACATAATCATCCCTGTCACAGTCTGTGATTTAATATGGCGCCTAAAACTACATCTACATGTATCTACATGTTTCTCTCTTTAATTGGTACTGGACCCACTGAATTGTGCTGCCACTTTCCAATCGAAATAATCATTTTGTTGACCAAAAACTTACACTGCTACATTAAATACGTCACAGCTGGCTGTTAAGTGACTGACTTAACGTGTTGGACTAAATTTATGACTAGACTAGAATGACTACACTATAATCATTCTAGCTTGCTGCTGAGCCCTAAAAATACCTGGTTAGCAAGCTTTGGCTGATCTGTTATCTTTGTTCAAATATGACAACTAAAGTATAACGAGGAGGGAGAATCACTATAGCTGTTGCCATGTATAACGGGTCATCACAGCACCTAGTTGTTAGAATTTTTGCTGTTTATTTTAATTACACCGAATGTTATCCGATCTCTTTTTTCATACACACACATCTAAATGTCATAAATTACTTTGAAGAAATTAGGAAAACCCCATTTGTTTCTCCAGTGAAGATCTTTTGATTCTTTTATTCTCATGAGGGAGTCTTGAAAATGCTAACAAATGACGAGGTGACTTCTGAGGCCTATAGAAATCAATCTTTAATCAATCTCCACTTCTCTACCTTGCTCATCCTGCTCAATATCCTTGCTCCTCCCATCCATCCTTCATCATCCTCTTAGCAGCCCAGCCTGTTCAAACACTCTACAGTCACCTTGATGCTTCGGTTCTGTTTACTCTCTTCTTCATTCCCTCCCTTTTTACCTCACATTTTTTTGTCTGATGCTCAGTCTGTCTTTCTCTCATTTTCTCTCCGTCATCTCTCTCATCTCTCCCTCTCATCTCTCCCTGCCTTTGTGCATCTGCCCCTTCAACCGCCTCAACTTCCTCAACTTCCTCCTCAATCAATATACCTGATTTTCTCTCCTGTCTCTTCCTGTGTGCTCCTCTTTGTCCTATAGCACTCTGCCATGTGTGTCAGTGTGTGTGTGTGTGTGTGTGTGTGTGTGTTGTTAGGATATCTACTGCATGACCTCCACAATTCGCAGAGTAAGCTAAGGTAAACACAGGGGATAAGTGGGATGACAGAGAAAGGACGATGGATGGGAAAGGAACAAGAGGGAGAGAGATAAAGAACTAAGCTGCTTTTGTTTCAAAAAAATAATAAGAGATTGTGTCAGACAGCAAAGACGTGTTGCAAAAGGGTTAGGCATATTAGGTGTGTTTTTTTGTGTGGTTTGTGTGTGTGCAAGAGAAAGTGATGAAATAGGAAACGTTACTTTCCTCATCAGTACCTCTCCTTCGCTCTCTGACACACACTTCTTTCCCATGTATTGACCTTGTCAGGATCAATCTAACTCAAAGATTAGTGCTATGTAGGGGCTAACATAAGCACTATAATGGTGTGTGGGCATGAGAGAGAGAGAGAAAGGTAAAGTATCTGCAATGCACTGACAGTCATATTTGAGGTTAAAAGGCAGTTCCAGACATTTTCAACTTTGTTTTCAAAGTTGCTGAAATCATGGCAATTGATTATGTTCAGAATCCTCTCCAATACACGATGAAAACGACAGCTGAATCCAAAAAGCAACTGGAAGAGTGCACTCAGTAGAGTGCCGATCTCCGCCAGGCATGTGTGGGGACACAGTGTCTACATAAAGTAGATAGTTCTTACATCCTGGATTTTTTCACCCGCTCTCTGAGCAAACACGGTCACAACAGGATAAAAAAACTAGCCTATGAGGCTGATAGGCCCAGTAGTATGTAAAGAGAGAGGGAGAGAGCTACAATGGTCAAGAGAGCTAGACAATGAATGGGGTGAGGAAACAGCATAGCAAGAACAAACATTAAGTTTTTGAATCACTGCAACCACAAGAGGTTCTTCCTCATACAGTCATAACTGTGCACAAAAAAATTTAGGCTGATAGGTCCAGAAGTTTGAGAGATTAGCCACGGACACACAGACAGACACACACGTCCAAACACATGATCTCCTGGCGGAGTTAATTAAAACACATCTTTTCAACACCGTAACACTCACTGTGCAATGTGACATGCCCACACCTGATTTCCTATTATCAACTGCAATCTGTTTATACTGCTGTATTTTTTATTTAAAAAAGTATGAGGTATCTGGCAAGACTTTCAATGCACTGTGAATTCATGTCATCGGATTTTCTGTGTACAAACTGCTGACTGTGAAAAACGATTCACATCATACACCTATTGGTAATTCCAAGTAGGATATGTGGGAACTACTTTTGTGGGCTCTGTCATCCCCCACCTGGCATTAGGCTACAAAATGTAGAAGTGTGTTGACATATGCAGTAAGGCCTAAATGTAGCAGGGAATACAATTATGTTAGCAGTTTGAGGTGATGAAAATCAAAATTGTCACTTACATTCACACTAATACAACTAACTGTAACTAAGAAATATCTGCTCTTTACATCAAATCTTTGTTCAAGGTCTGTTTAAAAAAAATTACAAATTATTTTTCCAGTAAGTAAAGTGCAAAGGATCTTGTTACTTCAAACTCAAGTTTACTGCCTGCAAAGGAGGCTATAATGTATGTATGCATCAGCTGTAATGTAACCTATGTGTTGGTATATATGGGTCTGCAGGGAAGAGGAGAGAGAGAGAGAAATCGAGAGAGAGATTCAGTGAGGGAGGAAAAAGGAAAGGATGGAGGGAGAGGGAGAAACTGCAGCTCGGAAAGACAGGATGAGAGAAGAGAAGAGAAATCACAACCTATATAGAAAAAGAATGAATCCTTAATGTATTATAGTACACGGTTATACAAGCTATACATCACAGTAAGACCGTTTACTAAGAACTGAAAATCTCTTTGGAGAACATGGAGAACAAAACGACAGGCATGCATGCAGTGAGGCTCATTTAACAGGCCTGCAAGCCCTGCAGAGAGACAGACGCACAGCGACAGACAGAGCAGCATGCTGGCCTTTTTGGGCAGTCCAGTAAAGTGTGACCCCAGCATAAAACTATTCCAGTAATGTTGACCGTGGGAGGGGGACAAATAGCTAAAACACACACACACACACGCACACACACAAACAGACACACACAGAGCATGGGTTTTTTGATTGACAGCTGATAATTCCAGTTGACTTGTCCACAGTGGGAGCGTCTGGTCTTACATGGTAACAGGACAGAGGTTAAATGACAGTGTCTCGCTGTCTTTCTCCCTGCTCTTTATTTTTCTAATCTCTGTCCTCCACCTTCTGCCTTTCTCTGTGTGCTTTTTTCTAAACTTCCCCCTCTCTCACACTCTCTCTCGCTCTCTCTCGTTCTCCCTCTGCTGTCTATCCCTTGCATTTTGAGCACCCCCACCC
>OMKZ01036529.1:10251-40847 GCA_900302535.1 Neoniphon sammara | reverse complement strand
ATCTCTTGTGTAAATATATATATATATATATATATATATTGTGTGTGTGTGTGTGTGTGTGTGTAAGTGTGTTCTAGGGCTTGCAATTTGTATTTTGTATTTGTAGTTCCTCTGTAGTATTACTACTAATAGAATATAAGCTTTATTGGGTCTCAGTAACAGCATGTACAAGCCCAGATTACATTCAGCCTGCTGTCAACGATGCACAAAATAAAAGACCACTAGATGGTGCTCTTATCATTTTCAGCTGGCCGCCCCTGCACAGTTAAATTTAGTTCCACACAGATGACTTAGCTCTTGCGTGGCTCTTGGCACAACATGAAAGCCGAATAGGATCATTGCAGAGCGATGGTCATTGGTCACGGAGCACAAATTCTCCCTTCTGATTACATTCACTCCCACCAGGCTGCTTCACCTGTTCTGATCTCGGAGGTCGTCTTATCTCATTAGAAGCTCTGATTGCTTCAGCTCTTCTATAGCATCAAGTCTTTGTTGGCGATCTGTATGGTCTTCATAATTTGAAGTGAAGGCTTGGCCTGCTTGACTTGTGATTGGGAGTCATAGAGCAGTTGGGTGCCATACAGTATGCATACACACACACAGGCAGACAGACAGACATACGGTAATGATTAGATTAGAGGAAGTCTCGCCTCTCCGGTTCACACGCTGACATGATTTCATCAGACTTTCATCAGATATGGAGCAAAAATATTCACTGCATAACCCCAGTAACCATGAGGAGATATGAGATGGTTTTTTGTGTCTGGGTTTAATATATGTGTAAAATACAATATCCCATTTTGTTATTGATGTATTGATGATGTAAAGCGTCAGTTCCTTATTACTTATTACTCCCTTATTTAGTTTCCCTCATGCTCAAAATGATATAAATGTCAATGCATGTGTGTGTGTTTGTTTTTCCAGGTGGTCAGACAGTGAGCACCACAGACTCGTCGGCCAGCAACAGAGAAAGTGTGAAGTCAGAGGATGGCGACGACGAGGAGCCGCCCTACAGGGGCCCCTTCTGCGGCCGCGCCCGAGTCCACACCGACTTCACCCCCAGCCCCTACGACACAGACTCCCTCAAACTGAAGGTAAAACACACTTATGGACATGAACACCATTATACACAGCTGCTTGTGTGCTTATAATCAGATGCACACACAGCATCTGGCATTGATAAGTCCTCAAGTTTCATCTGTCCACATTTTATACACATTCCAGCATCACACAGATTTGATTATACTTTATCAGAGGTGGAAAGTGATAAAGTAAATTTACCCAAGGATTGTATTTAAGTGTGGTTTTGAGGTACTGGCATTTGCGTGTTTCCATTTTGTGAGGCTTTTACTGCACTACATTTCAGAGGGAAATATTGTGCTTCTTCCTCTACTACATTTATCTTAAGGCTGTAGTTATTAGTTGCTTTGCAGGACATGCAAAACCAAATATGATGTATTGTTAGAGTGGAAACTAGCCAACAGTATATGGACCACTTAGACCTACAACATTACTTTTTACTTGCATCAATAATTTAACACCCCTAAAAGCGATCATTCTTCCTAATGAATACCTTACTTTTCATACTTAAGTGCATTTAGTGCTAATGCTTACAGTAGATGCATTTACTTCAGTACCATTTGGAATGCAGGTCTTTAAGTATTTTTCCTGTGTGGTTTTAAGTAAAGGACTTTATCCACCACTGCACTTAATGGATTTAATGATGTCAAGTACGAAGTCAGAAAGATAAGGTGTTGTTTTTTTTTAACTTAATTTATCTAACAATTTATATTTATCTAACAATTTATCTTACATTCATACCTGAGAGCTCCCAAATGGAACCAAAGTCTTCTGTGGGCCACTGAACTGTTCCACTAGAGAAATGAGGGTCTTGCTGCCTTGCTCAAAGGCCCTACAGAGCAGAGTCACATCACCTGCTCAGATTGTTTTGGAGATTAAAGGCTGTGCTATATTAAGTCATTCTAGTTCAAGTTCAACTTTATTTAGAGGCCAAAATCACTGTTTACAGTCTGAAAGAGCTTTACAGGCCCACAAGTTTACAGAAACAAAAAACGGGTGACATCTCCTGACCTAAGCTGCATAGCAGACAAGAAAAAACTCCCTAAAAAAACAGAGGAAAGGGGAAAAAGGGGGAAGAAATCCTGAGCCACGGAGAGAGGGGGCCCCTTCCTGGCCAGCCAGGAGTGCAACAGGTGCCAACCAGCGGGCAGATTATCACATTTAAACTCTCTGCAATCTTTCAGCGCGGGGATGTGATCGACATCATCAGTAAGCCACCCATGGGAACATGGATGGGCCTGCTCAACAACAAAGTGGGCACCTTCAAGTTCATCTATGTGGACGTGCTGAGTGAAGAGGAGGAGAAGCCCAAAAGGCCCGTGAGGAGGAGGAGGAAGGGCCGGCCGCCCAAACCCACCTCAGTGGAGGAGCTGCTGGAACGCATCAACCTCAAGGTAAATGACGCTGACAGTAAAGTTGAAACTAATGGGGGGAATTCCACCTATCTGGATTTAAACTAGGTAAAGCAAATATAAAAGTACAAGAAAATACCATCTGACCCAAATCTGTTGCAAACTGGCATACACACAGGCGTAATAAATATTATTTTTGATGTTGCTTTGATGCATAAACGTTTACACCCACATTCGCATGCCCAGGCCCCAACAAATAACTGTATCTTTCAATTAAACCCGCACACAGCTTTGCTCTCAATTACATCTCCTCCCACTCAGGCCTCGCTTCCCCACACAGAGAACGAGATTCGTAGGTTGGCTGTTTTATCTCTGCCTGGCCTAATGGGCGAGTCGCAGATTAGAGATGCAGAGTTAGGTATTAATGACAGCGCAGGCTTCCTCGAGACTTTATTGTAAGCTGTGAGGCTGGGTGTTAACATGTGCATCAAAGCATTCATGTCACCTCAGCCACCACCAGAGTGCAGGAGTGGGAAGAGTTAGACTAAACACATATAGAGCAGAGTTACCAGTTTACAGCTTACCTTGACAATGTACAGAGTGTGTAGAGTCTATTCACAAAACTTACCTTGTTCTGTATCCATTCAATTCAGTTCAATTCATTCAAAGTTTAGTTCAACTTTCTTTTTATACGGTTAATGTATTTCTATTTCTGTTCATCTTTCTTTGTTGATATATGAATGAGGTCTGGGAGAAGTTATTGTATAAGCCTTTGGCCTCCTACCTCTCCTGCACATATGTTGCACAGCTACTTACAAAACTACAGCTGATGACAATAAAATCTTTCTGTAAGTGCACTCGCCTGTGTATCTGTATCAAATATTGGAATAATGTTGTTGCCACTACATGAGAGGATAATAATACAAAGTAATATGAATAGAACAGTCTTTTTGATGGTTAACTGGAATTAATTTACATCTTATAACATTATATACACAGCCTGCCAGCAGCTTTTCAAATTTCCAAACCTTTCCATGACTTTTCCAAGTCCCATAAAATTTCGATCGCCATTTCCTCACAATCTTGCTGACCATAGTCTATAGATATAAAAGTGAAAAAATTAAGAAGCAGGTATATGTTTACTCAGTGAAGACTCATTATCCAACTAGTTAGAAAGAAGAATTTTAACTTCTATATCAATACACACAGTGTAAATGGTATGCTAATATTGCAGGTAATTTCATCACAGAAAACAGTTAAATTCCATGACTTTCTAAAAATTACGTGCACAGAATTTTACTGTAAAAGTATCAGTAACACCAGTTAGTTAATCAGATCCCAGATGGGCTGATATGGTGAAGCCTGTGTGGTAGTGCATCTGTGTCTACACACTAAATGCTCTGCAGACCTTCTGGTAGACCTTCAGTCTAATGTCTGTGGACTGCAAAGCCTCAGACAGGTCTGTAAGCTCCTCAAGTGCATCGATCATCTGCCCAAGGTTTTTAACAAAAGCAGTTGAACTCAACTTTGCTGCTAGACCCTCATACATACATCTTTTACTTATATCGGTTCACATCTTTACCTGCAGCTGTGAGGTGATCGTAGAGTGCAGCATACATCATCCAAATGCATTCACTGTTCTGAAAGATGAAGCCGTGACCATAAGATTCGACCGAACCTTCTCAAACGTACACCTACTTGAGAGACTAAAGAATCAAGCTCTCTTAAGTTCTTTGGTTACTGATAATACAGACACTATAACTTGTCAAGAAAAGCTGTGAAGTGGTTGGTCTCTGTGCAGTGCTGGACTGCATCTGATACAGACAACTCCAACCTGTGTTCAGACAAAGTCAGTCTATGAGGCCTGGGAACTTAATTTTCAGTTTTAAGTACGCTCCTTTTTTTGCCTACTACTACAGAGGCTCCATCTGAGCAGAATCCCACCAAACATTCTCTTAGAAAAGCAAGATCAAGGCCAGATTTCAGCAGGCAGTTCAATTGTTCACTAGCAATTCCATCTGTGGTTGTATTCTCTAGCTCTGGAAGATCAAAGGAGAAGGTCAGTGGCTCTGAGCTATTAACTGACATCCTGAGGTACACAATAAGACAATAACATCCAAAATAACAGTAAGCTTTGGTCGGGTCACTCTGATACTTGCCAATGACACTTGCCTCATCTCTTTTGATATAAAATGTACAATGTCTGCACATGTGACATATGAGTGAAGAACACAGCCAACATTCACACCATTTATTATCTGTAGCTCCATTAGTCCTGGATGACCAGAACAAGGACGGTTATTTTTTTTGCAATAGAGTAGGCTGTTCTGCAGACATTGTGTATTGAAGCTAAAATTTCAGTTTGTGTTTTAAGAAAGCTTCATTCTAGAGCTATTTCATCTTGCTTTTTTTCCGGTTTATGCATGATTTGCATCCCAATTTGTTATTTTTAACTATAAGAAATGGGTAAGTCTTGGTGAAATATTCAAATTGACACCAAGTAATTTTTGGATCTGTAACAGACTGGCCAAAGGACATAAAATTCTGTGTGAGAGAAGATCCGGCTGCCTGTGTTTGTGTTACTTGGTGGTCCTTTTGTTCAGTCCGTCATTATCCAGCAGAAATAGAGCAGAGACACACAGCTCCGCTCCACAGTGGACTCCACCATTGTAATTGATGGTCTCACTGGTGACATGCAGTCTATGTATTCGTCCTCCAAAATGCGTGGGTGACACACACATCGAGCCCAGCAGTATCCCATTTTGTAACAAGAAAACCAGCTATGATAGTTTTGAATGACAGTGTCATCTGATTTGGACTAACACTCGCCAAGGGCACAGCTAGTTATTTTGAGAACTTCTCTTTTTTTTCCTGTTGGAATGACTAGCCCTCTGTGTGTGTGTGTGTGTGTGTGTAAAACCTTGTCTTCTGTGGTTGAAGGGTGGCTTTGATGGAATTGTCTCCACCTTAGCTTTTCTTTTTCCCACCAATTTTTGTTGCCATGCCTCCCCTTCAAGCCCTATTTGCCATTTTGGTCACAGCTAGAATAGCTTGGGGTTGCGGCTGCACACCCTATCCTGGTACTTGCTGGGCAGAGCTAACTCACTAGTGTTGCCACCACTGACTTTTATATGGCAGTTAACCATTCAAAGTTCTTGCCTTTTATAATGTCTGTTGACAGTTGAGGCAGCCATAATGTTGAATTCACCGTGACTAACATGATTACATGCCATCTAAAATTCAAAATAGCTGGGTTCACCAGTGATTTAAAAACACATGGATTGCATGGGAAAATAGGAGCAGATGACAAGTGTGTGCCACTGGTGTGTTTTCCCCAACCTCATACCACCTCCCTATGTTTATCTGCTGGGTACCTTATGTTTCTGTTGCAAAGACAGTGTCATTGGTCTGATGAATTAGATCCAAAAACAGTTTCTTTTGCTGCAGTCCTGTAATCAGGGGATTATTGGAAGGAATTTGAATGGAACCGAGGCAACTTTTTGTCAGTGCACATTATGGCAGTTTGGGAGAAGACAAAGCATTCCCTCCATGCCATCCCGTGCGATGAACAAATTTGAAAAATCCACAAAAGGAAACCTTTAACCCGGGCCTGCCATTTCTGTTTTACAGGAGCACATGCCTACTTTCCTGTTCAACGGCTACGAGGACCTGGACACGTTCAAGCTGCTGGAAGAGGAGGACCTGGATGAGCTGAACATCAGAGACCCCCAGCACAGAGCCGTACTGCTCACTGCTGTAGAGCTGTTACAGGAGTATGACAGTAAGTAGACACAGTGACATAAAAACACACATATACATTTGGAAGGATACGTAGGGTGTGCTGTGATCATTGAGGTCACCCTTGCGTGGACCCAACTGACCCAAATTCCCTGAATGAATGACAGTTTACGAGGGCAGAGTACTGAGGGTTGGTGCATTTTTGACACTGACAGCATGAGGTTGGTCCGACCGAGTACCGAAACATGACAGGGTGAAGGGTGCCAACTTTCAGTACGTTTGTATTACTCTGTTTCAGCCAATCCCTAATCTCACCAAGCACATAAAGATGTGCTCATTCGTGCACATGACAAATTAACACTGCACTGAAATGCTAAATTATGCTGGTAACTGTCTCAGTTTTTGGCAATCTAATAACTAGACAGCCCATTTGTCTTGCTTTATTCCCTAGTCTGGCTCAAGACAGACTCATGGAAAGCTACACAAGCTATGCTTCCCATAGAGTCTTACATCTACACATTTGCTAAGTACCAAATCTGTTCTGCAGCAAAAACAATGGCTTAAAGTAACTTTGACTGACCTGGATGGTGTGTTGTGTTCTTGTCTCTTTCCCTGCAATTTGACAATATAAAAATAACAAGTTTGAAAAAGATACGTATTGTTTTGCATCTTTATAAGTTAAGATTTCCATTGTTCCCCAGTGTAAGCATATCTTGCATGCACATGGAAACTGAACTTCACCTCATGAAAAGCACTGAAAAAAATGTAATGTAATCAAGATACCAGAACCGGCACAGTGACCAGCCCTACACGTTGCAGTATGAGATATGTGTAACTGCTTTTTTTTGATAACGATACCATTTCTTGTGTGTGTGTCCAGGCAGCAGCGACCCGGAGCGCAGCGGCCTGTCAGGCTCCCAGGAGAAGCTGCTGTCCGAGGGCCGCGGCCTGGTTGGAGACTCCCCGCGGGACTCTGGCTGCTACGAGAGCAGTGAGAACCTGGAGAATGGTAATGAGAGCTTAGCCTAGTCTAGACTGCCACTTAGCCCAGGTCCCATTGGGATTTCCCTGAAGGTGGTGTAGCCTGGGTCTAGTCTGGCCCCTAGTGCCACAGTGACTGTGACTCCTCCACCTCCACCTTTGTCCTCTCCGGGCTTCCACCTCTGCTTCACCTCTTGCCATGCTTCAGCATTCTAACACCCCACCCATGTCACTCCTCTGGACCAGCGCCTGCTAACCAAACAGCTTGTCTCGTTGCCATATTTGCATAGCTCCACCCCTTCACCTCTACCCGCCTTCTCCCCTCAGGCTTGGGTGCTATAGAGGACACTCTTAACTTTTTCTATCCTTTCACGCCACTCTTTCCACCACTCTTTCCATCTTATAGGCATTCTGTGTCATCAGTGCCAAAACCCAATCATAACTGAGAGGGATCGAGGCCCCAGACCACTAGGCCTAGTCCGCCCCACACAGTCGGGGCCCTTTGCTCAGAGGGAGAGACCCTCCCCAATGCGCAGAACTGTTCTGATGAGAACAAGCTCACTGACCAGTTATGGACTCCGACTCCCAGCTCCTCCACCGGTGGATGCAGGGTTTCTAGAGGGATGCCAGGACCATTATACGATTAGAGAGTATTTCTGTTAACAGGTGTTGAGCATGAAAAGAGCTTGTAGAGTAGCACATCAGAGAATGCCTAGTTTTTGCTGTGGTGGTATTCTGTAGGCTCATAAGGTTTTAAGCAATGCCCAAGTCGTGCCGTTGGAATCTGTGTTCATACCATTTCAAGATGTCACTTTGCCTGTTTTTACTTCTCTAGTGATCATGTTGCACAAATAATCATATGTGCCTAAAAAAATCTTGGATGAAAATATTTTTAAAAAATAGTGCATAGATTGTAAGAGAGCAAATGCTGTCTTTTTCTGATTATAGAACACTATTGAGGTCTTATTTGTGAGACTTATACGCAATATTAACCAATAGCAATAATAAGTGACTTAACCTCATTTATGTCAGGCCACGGTCTATTCAAATATCTGGCAATTTGTTTCTGTAAAAGAGACCTCAGAGAATATAACTTGAGAAACTATATGCAGCAGTAGAAGGCATACGTTGTTTGTTTGTGTCTTTCAAGAAAGTCAGAGGACTTTTCACCTTACCGAAACAATGGTCATTTAATTATTAATGGAACAAAGAATTAGGTACGTATTGATCCATTTAGGGTGCATGCAAATGGTCAAGCAGGATTAAAAAAGGCACTGTTTGCACTCACAAAATTAAATGTTTTAGATGCAGGCAAAGGCAGAGGCAGGCATAGTGCTGAAATGCATTTTCTTCTTTGTCTACCGCTGTGCATTAAAACATTTAAACATTTTTTGAACCTGTACACTAACATTTAATTAATAATGCAATGATATTGATCATAGTTACATCATTATTACAGCATTAGTAAGGCTGTAATAAAATCATTTTCATAGGTGAGTAATTACACAAAAATGACCAATAATATGATACTGGCAATGTTAATGAAAACGGCAAGTAATTGATCTAAGTTCACAAGGAAAAATTCTCCTTGCATCGCATGAAGCATGCAGCTCGTCTGTCAGACACTTTCTGCTGCAAGATGATCTCTGTTTCTGAAGGGCCAGGATGCACTCTGGGGTTTTGTCAGTTGATTGTGCATCAGCCACATCCATATTTCACACTCAGCCTTTGCCAGGAATCGCACAATGGCCCTTGGTGTGTTTTCTTGGGATCTGAAGTAAGACTGGAGAGCAGGGTATAGCTTGAGCACCCTCTCGAGGGCGGGCATCAGAAACAGCTAGTGGATGCGATTTGTCCCCAGGAGGTCCTGGTAATCCAGATCAATGAACTCACTCAACTCCTGAATGTGAAAGTTAAAGAACTTGCAACCTTCAGCACTGCACTTTCAATGTCAAAAGGCATGTTGTTGGTGGCTGTTTGCAGGGAGCATCGTGCATTATGCCCAGCCAGAGTTTTTAGGGCTGCTCAGTCCAGCTTGGCAAAAACATTGTTTTCACCTCTCCAAGTTTTATCACTGAAGTTGGCGTTGGTGTTGTCTGCACAAAGGCAGAAAAGCAGCACTTTCCCCATAAGGCCAATTCCATTCAAGCTTCTCTGTATCTCTCCAAGTACATCATGTCTCACCTGGGACGGAGGTGAAGTCCAGCATTTTCACTTCCACTCCCTCTCTGGCCATGAGGTACCATATGACAATGGGGATGAGCTTTGTGTCTTTTCTATTAGAGGCATCCGCCACAACAGAGATGAAATTCATTTCCATTGTTTCTGTCTACCTTCAGTGATAATATTTCAGAGCCGTCTGTCAGCCTCAGGGACTCTGGAATTTTCCTATGGTGTCACTGCATTTTTTTAGTCTCTTTTTTTTATAATACAGACAAAAGGAACAATCCAAATGTGCTTTAAAAAAGCACAGACAGTACAAATGATACTATAGCACAAAGGGTGAAACACAGATAATACACCTTGCTAAAGATTACACAGATAATATAAATGGAAGTGATCCAATATATGGGGGTTTAAGAGGTTGCCGGTGTTTACCCTCTTATACCAGTGGACGAGTTGGATTTGTCCACCTATTTTCCACCCACACACACTCTGTCTGCCAAGCCAGTCAACCTTTCACAGCTTACATTAACCTCAGACCTTGAATATGTTTTAGAAAAAATAATTTACTGTAAACTGTCATAAAATGAGCAAATATGCATTCATTGTCTTTCCCTGCTTATTCCATTTCATGGTCACAGAGGCTGGGGCCCATGCCAACATATATTGAACAAAAGGTCAACAGTCTGTTTAAGGGCTACCACAGCAGACAGACAATCGCTCACATTCACACCTATAGAGAATTTAGAGTCTCCGAGCCACACGACTTGCATGTCCTCACAACCCTCTCATGTCAGGCGACCGGGATGTTTCAGAAAGAGCTCGCAGATAGTTTTGGGATATCCCAGTCCTCCCTGAGTCATGTCATGCCTGACGTGCTGGAAATGTATAATCTGATACATGATTCCCCTGATTCCCCTACACAGTGGGTGAGCAGGCCAACATCAAAATACAATTTGCGGTGATGTCCCGTTTCCCAAATATCATCTATACCATTCACATTGCACCTTGAGAAGATGAATGTGTTAGTATTAAGTGAAAAAAACATCTTGGTAGACTGTGGTTTGCAACTTTGTTAAGTGCAGATTTTATTTTTTGTGGAATACAGTATTTACACCCCTTGGTGAAAATGGCTTGGTGACCATGGCCACTGAAGCCTTGGCTGCTAAATCCCTTTGTAAATCCCCAGAGCACACAGCAGATGAGCTACAGTGTGGTTCACAGTTGCATGCACTCTGTACAGTATTGGTGTGCTTAAGGGAGATGGCTGTGTGTAAAGGCTACTGTGCCAGCCAGAGAAGGTCTACAGAATCATCAGAGCATGTGCTGTCCTGCATACTGTAACTTCGCACTGAGGAATTTTTCTTTCGCCCCTAAGCACATCAGGCTTGTTGACCCCCATGAACCCGTGGCCCAAAAGCAGCCAGCTGCAGCAGCCGTTCAGCTGCGTCTCGGGGTGATTTATCTGTTTCTAAAGAGCTTGGTAAGTGAACAGAATGGGCCACTCCATACTTAATTAGAAAAGGATAAGATTGATACATTTTAAAAATATTCATTCTTTGACTTTAAAGTGTTTGTTTTTCACAATTAAGTTAATCAAATTGTCAAATTGAAGTTATTTCACTCAACACCACTTTTAACACACTATGTTCCACTGCAACATGTGGTGCAGACGACTGCATACAGGCACTCATCTGTCCAACATCAGGTCAACCTTAACAGTGTTTTTGGTGAGGGGACTCCACTTTACTGGGATCACATAAATCTGTTGAATAAATTACAATGAAAAAAACAACAAAAATTAACACAATCAGGCCTGGATGTTCATTTTATTTTTTTGTTATAGCAAACTAACATGATACCATCCATCGTTTGACATCACAGTTGATTTTGTATGAGAAACTTCCTACCACATACCTCTGTGTTACCCTCTTTATCTGGCACAATGCCACCCACTGCAGTCTGGCCAAGGATGAAGGCCACATGCTCATTCAATGAAGAGAGCACTGGAATTGCCTCTCTTCCTCCAGCAGCTCTCACCCTCACTCAGCTCTGAGCCGACAGCTATGCTGTAGTCAGTTTTTGCCATTCAACATGCTTGGAATTTATGGGTGATTGCAGAGCTAAGGTCTCCAAATACTCTCTGCTCAATCTTGCAAACACCGCTGCGGCTAACAGTCAGAGACAGCGTGTGTCTTGTTGTTGGTCTTTATGTCCCACTTCTCCTCAGGACTGAATGAGCTGCACAAGATATTTATATGCAAAATATTTAGATTTTAGGTGTCAAATACATTTATGGCTAATTGCGTGAATGGGCATGAGGCTTGCATGTTCATGTGCATGCAATTTCACAGGAGGAGGAGATAGGGTTTTTGTAGTTTAGATGAAGAGAATTTGTATGCATTTTTTTACTTTTGTGAATCCTAGAGCATGTGAGCAGAGTGGGAGTTGAGTGGGAAGGAGGTTTTGTTAAATTATAGGGGTAAGATAATTATTTTCATTAATTCGTGTGGGTGGTGCTAAAGTTATTTAATGATTCTGGTACAGGATGGAGCCAATTCGAAGCACAGTAGTTTGTCCATTAGAAGAAGAGCAGGAGGAACAAATAGCTCAGGTGAGTTGAGGGAGCAGCGGAGCAGAATACTGCACAGCTCCTGGTCACTCAGCTCTGCTCACAGGTGTATTTTATGCATGTGTCCCCTGGAGCCAGATGGGCCTTTTAGCTGGAGTTCACTAGAGACAAAGAGTTGCTGCTCAGCAGGTGCGTGGTATGGCAGGAGAAAGACACCAGGCTCTATTTTAGTGAATTAAAGGCGCCCGGCATGAGCGCACAGGGTGAGGCAACTGATTTTCGGTAATTTTGCCACCAGGCTGGATAGGGTGGAATACACTATCAGCAGGTGTGGTAGGGGCCCACATCAATCATAACCAATCAAATCATGTCTTTTCAATCCCTTTAAAAGCAGCACACTCTGTACCACAGCGCTCTGACCGTTTCAAAATGGAGAAAGAGAGCAATCCAGAGTGATTCTACCGCCTAAGCTTCTCCCAAGAGGAAACTGATGTCACTGATTTTGTCGGAAGTGAAGAATCGACACAAGTGAATACCGTATATGGCAATAAGCCACAGAGGGTCGATGATGGTAAATTATCTTGGGAGGATATAACACATTTTGTTAATGTGTTGCTGTTGTCCAGTGTAGGTAATGCTTCAAACATAAGTTGGTGATGAATCACATGGAATCACAGTTCAGCTATATAGGAGCATCCACCAGCCAGTCCCTGACATCTATAGAAATGGCTGCTTCTACACTCCACGCTCCGTGGATAATGACACACTTAGTAACCGCTACAGGTATTTACATCAAAGTTAAGTTGGTCAACACAAAAATAGCTTGTAAGCTATTGAATATGATTTGTTCATGCATGCATCGCTTGGTAAAGCCACGAAAATAGCAGTGAACAGGCCAGCACTTTATGTTGTGTGATTTTGAACTGGTCTGAGCAGGCGGGTGGCGCAACCACAAGTCCCTGTAATCCTTCACACCAATATTGCACTGCACTGCTTGATCATGCTTGACACATCCCCTACTGCGCCTCTCCTCCCATTTAGGCGCAGTCAAGTTCACAGCAAGTCACCACTATACCAAATAGTACAGGCAAGAGAGAAGCCTGCATGCACACAACTCTCCTTTTCTTTTCACAAAAACCAAAATATTAAAGCCAACATCGCTGTGCTGCTAATGCTCTTACCATCTGCCTATTCCAGCTACAGTAAAGTCAAGTAAAACTAGCTTATGTGTGTTGGTGTTTTTAATCTTTGGTTCAGCAAGAATACAGAGATTTCACTCAAAATACAATGAATTAGGTCTGCTTCCTCTAAGATACCATAATGAATTAAAAAAGAGAAAAATCTAGTCATTTTTCACCATTTCATACAATCAGTTGGATCAAATTTCATCTCTGAGGATGTGACTTTTGTCTTACAGTGAAATCTTATCAAATTGGTACCTCTGTTAACCTATTTCATCAATATTGCAGGAGGAAATACATTGTATTGTAAGAAATATTGTTCTGTACTGGCTAGATTAAAAAATGCAAAGTGTATGATATCTGGCCTAACCTGCCTGTACTTACCTAACCGCATCTAACTTTTCCAAAGGGTGTATCAAAGATAATTTCTGCACCTGTGTGCACACTAATTAGAAAATGAGGCAGCACTTCTATGAGAATAATTTATAATACAAGGTACTGCAATAGAGCAGGAGCTGAGGATTTACCAGACACATTTATTTATAGTCTTGGTTAGAAGAAGTATGGACTAATAATGAGGCACAAAAGGGATAGATAAAAGCATTGCTGATCTGAGAAGGGCAAAAGCAAGCTGACCTCTATATCAATAGGACATGATATGGATCTCAGTGCAAAGGACAGTACAACACGAGGCATTGACGCAAATTTGCATTTTTAGGAAAATGCAATGTCCATTTTGGCCAACAATCCTCTGAACATTATTTTAAAATTACACTTCTTGGTGAAAGTATGCATTAGAAATTTGTTTTAACAGTATAGTATAAGCATGTTAGTATTTCCGTGTGTACTTTTGAGTTTTGAGACTACACTCTACACACTACACTACACACTACACTCATGGTACACTGAGGGTTTGGTTTATTTAGGAAATCTCATTGCTGATGCAAATGGATTGCTACTACAGACTCATGAACATTGCCTGACTTTACAGCAGGCAGCCATGCACTGAAGGATTCAGTCACAGATGAACACAGGAATGGGCAGCTGGACTTGGGTGATGCTGAGGGTGCCAAGATTGGCGGTGCCAGCTGCATCAGTTGCAGCCCTCTTAGGTTTATCACACATTAATGGTACAGAATACAAAAACATAAGGACGACAAAATGCAGGTTGCAAACAGGCAAACAAAGGGACTCAGCTTTAACCGAACTCACTTTGGAACAATTCTGACTATTTGTACAATTCAGTATGTTTTGAAGAAGGGCTAACATGGTGCTGGAGGTGTGCACACATAATGCACCTAACATGCCAGTGATTGTTTATTGTACATTCAGACAAGGCAAAACATCAGGAACAGGTAAATAAACCTGTATTTGTATATTTGCTGTTTGGTGGACAGTATTTGCCTAATTACTCATCTGTTTGGAAGGACATGAACACCTCAGTGCAGGTACAGTAATGCTCTTATGGCCCACTGAGCAGAGGTGTTGTAAAACCTCACCCACTTGGTTGTAGAAACATAAACTTCATAAGTAAACTCATGCAGCACAGCTCCTCTATTAAGCTTGTCACACTTGCAAAGCTTGATTAATATTTACAGCTTAGACTCAGCAAGGGTACACAACATGCACATTAATTACTGCTAAGCTCTCCAGGCCATAAGTTGGAGGAGTCTTGCAAGTTGTTCCATACTTCACTTTAATTGTGGAATACATTATATTTTATTTGTTATTAAGGGCATGTGGTGCAGTGCTGGGAATGTAGTACCAAAAGAGCTTTTATCCTAAAGTCTTACTTTTATGTGAATCTACCCTGGTTACTTTGCAGAATACCTGATATTGCAAATTAAGCAAAGAAATATGAGAGGGAAATGTTGTTTGCTTTGTGATTTCTGATTTAAAGTGAAAACAGGTCTTGTGGGGAATTGTCAAGGCAGAGGTGATGACTGATATTCACATACATGCAACTCCTTTCCTCTGCAAGAATAGGAAGCAAAGTGAATTATTTAAACCAACTTACTGGAACTAGAAATTTTTTTATCTCCTCCAAGGCATGACTCATGCGGGAATAGGCCTCTCCAGGTGGAGCAAAGACTTCAATTAAAACGTGAAGATCGTTACTCAAATGGGCGAACTTGGCCTCCCCACTTTTCCTTAACTCTTCCTCCTGTGGAAAAAAAAAAGATGAAGAGAGCAGGTCAAGTATTTTTATCCACCTCAAATGATTAGCATGTTTCACTCTATACAAATGCTTTTTCCCCTTCCAGCTGTAATAAGGACCTTTTCCCAGCTTGTTTTGATTAAGTTGTGGTAATCAGTACATAATATCAAAATGATCGATTGATTGCATCCAGAGGAAATACTCTTAAATACTTCTTCCCTAAACAGTAAACTGCAGGCAATGTAGCAGGATCCTTCTAGTACAAAGTAAGTAAACTACTACAGGTGAATCATTCTGCTGATTTTTCAGGTCAATGATTTTGATGTGTTTTGACTGTGTCTTTAAATCAAGAAATTGGGCCATATACTGGAAGTGTACGCTGCAAGATTATATTACACAAAACGCACAATTTTATTTCATGATCCTTTGATCATGTATTAATGACTGAACACTCCTCCCCAGAAATACATGTGCTGGACTATAACTTAGAGAACCTGTTCAAATTGTTCACAATCTCCTGATTGCTGAAGGTTGAAACTGAGAACATCTGTCAATTTTGCCAGACTCACTTACTTTATTAATGAGAATAATGCTCTGAATTTACATTCAGACATCGAAGAGCCTTTGATGTCAGAGATTCTATTGCAGAATTAATTGTTTCCTCTTTTCATAATACAGTAAGAATCTCCCGGACAGGCTACAACCTATGGAAACACTTTTGACAACCTGATTTGGTTTCAAGGTGAGGAGACACTTGAACAATCGCTGCATTCATGAATAGGCTGACACTTGTACGACAAGCAAAGCATTTTGGAGTGATACTGAAGATGACCTTCTCACAGCTTGCTCCAGGAATGACAGCCTCTACAGGGTGATGACTGCTGACAACTACGGCGATGGGGAATCACTGTCATACTGATATTAGATAATTTAAACTAGATATTTTAAGATTTCCTCTGGTTTCCTGTGAAAGTGCTGCCTCAAGGGGGCACTGTTTTGGCATGTGGTCTCTGCCACTGTTGGTAGATACTGTACATACTGATGATCTTTGGGCTGAATGAACTACAAACAGGTTGGGCAACGAAAGGTATTTTTTAAAGTATGATTTATGAGAGTTAAGGTGCATTTTAATTCTTTTTTTTTATTATTTTAAAAGTGGCCAAACAAACATAATTTATTAGCATTTTAGAGACATTTCAATACATTTTAAATGCATCTGATGTATATATTATGTATCTATTTATTTGAAAGATAAAATAGAAACATTATATTTACATGTGTAAATGTAAATATAATGGATAAGATTCATTAATAATACGGACAGTACAGTTAGGTGCTAAAGTAAAGGGAATATGAACTCACAGCTCTCTTAACAGAGCTTTGTGTGATTGAGCCAGCAGTATCATTACTGTATAAAAGCTCTGTCATAAATTCTGGCACCTGGAGAAATACAGGACAACAATATTCTTCCATAAGAAATTGTATTTTGTGTTTTGTTGATTCAGTGGAAAGTGTTGTGTTGGGAGCTCCGCCAGACGAGCTCTCTAAGCGTTCAAATGGATTGAGATGTTGTGACTGAGACAGTGGTGGCAAATGGTTTACATCATTTTGTTGCTCAGCAGATGACTCACTGCCCACTTGTGCCAGATGAATTCAAGGATTCTTCACAAAAAGGAGAAGAAAAGGATAGAAATACTGCACTCTGACTAATCAAGAGCAACACAAAATGAAGATACCCCCTTAAATGAGAGGTACAAAACATTAAAACAGCAGAGCAGTGTGTTTTCCTGGTAGAGTCCTTCCAACCTCTTTGCTATATTAATTCTTATTCTGTTTTACATGAACTGAATGACTGACAGAAAAGAAACAAATGCTATTGACTTCATTTGGTTTCAGGGTAAAATATGCACATGCACATTATTAAAATATGCACATGCACATTAATGCTTCAGCCCAGTGAGGATGACTACAACATTTATTTGGTCCTGACTAATTTTTTGTATCCAATACTCATGTGTGGTCTACATGTGGAGCAATATAACCAATATTTGATTTGGTACCAGAGAAAGAAAAATGATGAGTCTATGTTGCTATATTTTCTCCATCAAAGTCGTTGACAGCCATGCACTCTCGTACATTGTGCTGCATAAGTGAAGATACTCATTAGTGATTTTTCCATTATGTCAGAACAGTTATTAAAATATCTGGTAAAATAATAACTATGGACTTTTATACTGAGGTGCTTTTGGCACTGCCTTACAATTAAAATGACAGCCTGAATAACCTTAATGGCTGTTTCTACCTAATAACATTTTTAATGGAAAATTAGTGGTAAGAAACAACTATCATTATTGTAGCTATTCATGTCTATCTTGAAGGTCTGTAACAAGAACACAAAGATCTGAGGCTGGTTTGATAGCTTAACAACCATTTACTCCATACTGCCCAACACTAAATTAGAGCCAAGTGGAGTTGTAGCTGAATCCTCATTGAGATACAATTAAAAGTGCTGTACAAATTAAGTTTCTTCTTCTTCTTCTTCTTCTTCTTCTTCTTGTTTGAACTAAAGTGAGTGATGTCTGTTTGGCAGAAAATGAAAAGGTTCAAAAGAGATTTTCATGGTAAGATATCAAGATTCTGCTGATGCTTATTGGCGGCAGGCTAAATGCACCGTAAACAATTTTTACTACATATTTAAACTGGCTGCTTTCTCAATATGATCATCTGTCCACATATGGGAAGTTGAAATGGTGCCATAATGAACCAAAAGGCGCTGTCACCCTGTAATTGTTCATCTGATACCACTGGAAATACCCTCAAATTAAAGCTGACAGTTTGTGCTTAAGTCTTTATTTTGATGATTAATTTGATTAACAGCTAATGGTTCATATGCTGTCATGTTTATTTGAGTTATCCTGCAATCTATTAAATGAGATTCCCAATGGAGAAGTCAGGCCTTTTCCTGCTGAGCTTTGAATTGCAAGGAATGCAATTTTACATGCTCCTGTGAAACAAGCATCACTCACTTTAAGCTCAAACAATAAGAACAACCAGGACAAGCAGAAGCAGGAGAAAAAGAAGGAGGAGGAGAAAAAGAAGAGGAAACTTTATTCGTATGGCACTCTGAAAATTGAGTTTACAAAGTGTTTGAACAATCAAATTAAAGTAAACAACTTACTCATGAAATAGTGAAACAAAAGCACATTGCAAATTAAATGATAAGAACAGAAGGTAAAATCAATATAACAGGAAAAGAGTGAATAATCGGTTTGAATGAGAGAAAAAATTATAGTCAGGTCAATCTAAAGCCAAGAGGCACTGATGGTGAAAAAAGCCCAGCCATCTTCAGGCTTAAACCCAGACCAGAAATTTCCTGTCTGGGGACCGGAGGCTGTGCACTGGCTCGTTGGGGGTTAATAAATCTGTGACATAGCTTGGGGCAAGAAATAATTGTGCTTTAAAAGTCAGCAGGTAATCAGTAAAATCTTAAATCTGATTCTAAGCTCAACATTTAACCAGAAGAGGTGCCAGAACCGGAGCGATGTGTTTTTGCATCAGTTCAAATTTAAGCTGGAGATGTGAAAGACTTTTGATTGACTCATTTTTGAAATTGTTCTTGGGTAAGAAAAGGAAACGTGTGCATCATCAAAGTGTTCATCAACCTCGAAAAATATTCCTAAAAATTCTGGCCACCCACCGGCTGACAGACAGCCTGGATCATTATGAATCAAATCAAAGTTGTGTGGGTGGGCAAAGAGGGCAAAATCATTTACTTCAGATTTGTTTAGCTGCCAAAAAATGTGATGTCCAAAACTCTGAGCCATCATGAGGAATTTAGGAAATCAGCAATAAACTTCTCACTAATATCAGGTAGATGAAGCCAGTGTTTACTTTCGCTGTGAGCAAACAGCCTGCAGACAGAAGGGGGAAACTGGGACTCAGTGACTGAGCCCAGTGCTAACCAGGCTCATATGTGGGTACTACAGTGGTAATATTGACCACATCGCCTAAAACAAGTGGGAGGAAAACTGCTTCAGTGCAGCGTTTCTAAACCTTACAGATGACCCTATAGCTTTCTAACTGGGAGGAAAATGAAATGGTAGCAATGTGTGATAATAATGTTCTTCTAATGGCAGCTAGAAATTCAGACATGATCCTTCAAATTCTGAATGTGAACACAATTAATATCACACATAGGAAACCCAATGCCTGATCTGATAGTTACATAACCAGCCTTTGGTAAATAACTGTTAAGGCCTGTTATTCCTCCTCCGTGCTGCCTATTGCGCCATGTATTGGTAACTCCTTCCTCTACCTCACCCTCCATTGTTCAGACTAAAACTCCAGGTGATATACAGTATAAATTGTGTTGGTGTAGTTCTCTCACTGACTTAAATTCATTGTTTTGTTCATTAATTTATAATGCTACACACTGCATATATACATAATAATGATATTTTCAGTTATTTATGATCTGATACAAATACCCTGATAAATACATGAGACGGTGACTTACAGTATCACTACTTGCAGACTAATAGGCAAAAGTTCAATTTTGGTTCAAGACTAAATAGAATTTTATGTTGCTGTCAGTTCAAATTTTATTCACAACATCCTAGCACATCCTCACTCCATTAAACCTTTTATGGGCTACTTAAAGGCACACATGAGTGAACAGAATGGACTCAGTGGCAAGAAATGCGATAAGTCCGTGACCAGACGTTCCACCATGCTGGTGAGATGGACAAGAAAGCCAAGATTTTGAATAAAGCCTGGTACAAGCCAAGGCACGCCCCAAAAAATCTCAGTTCAAAGATCAAATGGAGGCCTAACAAGTTGGAATAAATAAAATGTATGGGTCTCAATCTGTGGGGGAGAGGCAATCTGATTAGACCCTCGTGTTTCAATATGAAAAACAAGATTACTAAGATATATCATCTAGCAAATTTATTGCTTCTTAATTTTCTAAGCCATACAGTTACTGGAAATAGTGAAGTTAAAAGAGTTGATAAATGTGATCCAAACGATTCCATATCATAATTACCACATTTTACAAATCCCAAGTTCACAATTTTGACCTAACAGCCCAAAGACTGACAAGACAAATATTGTATGAAGGTATATATTTATCTACAAATACATAAGAAGCAGTTCCCACATTACTTCACATTCAGCATATACTTAATGCACTCAAATCCCGCTGTACCTTCATCAATGAGATTGTAAGAGTGCAAATCTTTGGTCATCTCTTGATGTTTTTGAATCTGACGTGACTATAATAATAGCACTGTAACTCTATAGGAGTCCACTGATATCTGTAAGGAGCCTGGCTGGCAGATCCAGCAGGCTCTGTGGGCCACACTGATCCTGTGCACACACTCACATGAGGTCGGCTCCGGGGGAGCATGAGTCGGCAGGATAAATGGTTTGATCAGTGCACTTCATTACTCGGCATTCACACTTGGCCAATAAAAAAGGCATTGCTGTTATGCAATATGTAATACAATTCTTTTCCATTTTCTCTAATATGTTTGATTTGACATATTATTAATTCCATGCATTGTGTTGTTCAGTTGAGTTGACTTCTGTTTCATATTATCTGTATATTGGTGATGTTTTTTTCAAGTGCTTTCTTTCAGGTTTCTTGATGGATTCTTTCAAGTGTTTTTTTTTTTTTTTTGTCTGCAAGTACTTCAAATTGTTCAATATCCTGTACCAGCCTAACAACTGTATTTCAAGAAGCATTGGAATAATCATACCTTGCCTTTATCCCTCATGGAGCCTTTGCCAAGGATGGACATCTTTACTCCTGTTTCCTCTTGTAATCTTTTCATGGAGTTCCCCCGCGGTCCCAGCAGCTTCCCAACAAAATTAAACTGTAACACAGAGAAAGAAAAGTAGTCCGCCTCATTACCAATATTTCTGCATGACAAATGCTCAAAAGCTGGGCCAAAGCTAATTAAATAAATGTAACATGAATAATAATAATAATAAAAAAAAAAAACACAAGTATGATTTTTTTAAATTTTTTCCTGTAAAAATGTGTCAGTGTATTGTTTAATTTATGAAAACCAATTTTTCTGCAGTGGCCTTGCTCTTTACATGCAGGAATCAGGCTTGTTGAATTAAAATGATTTTTTTTTTTTTATCCATTTGGAGAAAAGGTTAATCATAAAAGTTTTTTGGTGGGTATCGGTCAACTATTATCCATATATTCTCACACTCTGTTCACAATATATCAGGTAAGAAAAAAGATGGTGAGGTAAACTGTAATAAATCAGTGAACAGGACTCTCATCTGAGGCACAGCATAACATATGCATCCATCCCTTTCTTGAACTGTGCCCTCACTAGTCATGTATCTTACTGGTGCTTTGGGTCATCCATGTCGTACAGAGAAAAAAGGGAACATGGGCACAAACCAATAACGATCCTGAGAATGTTCCAGAGGTCAATGCTGAGATAAAGCGAGAAATAATGAGTTTCTTCCCAATGGGAAATTAAGTAATACTATCCAGATGACAAACTATCAGATCCAAGCCTCGGGGCTCTGACTATCATTTCCCACTCACTGTGCACCAGCTAGTGCTCAAATTGAGAGAAGAAGCTCTGGGTTGTTGCTGGCACAACACTGTAGAGATTAGCGGTGATTAATCCAAGAAGTGAAAATTCATAACAATAAGCATATTCAAATGGATATTTCTAGGAAAACTGCAGAGGAAATTAGTATTAAATGACAATTAAAATAAGAAATATGTATTTTTCTACTTGTAAAAAAATCATTAAATGATACTTACAGTATCCTACACACTAGTGTTGCTCTAATTGTAATAAATTACTTGACCTTCAAATGTTTGCTCTTGGATCTGATGATAATGGGCCACCTCTGGAGCTGAACAGGTGGTCAACCACCCACTGCAACATAGTCTGGCCGACCCTAAAATGATATTAACCTTTTCACAATGCAGCATCTCCCACTGTGAGTGAGCCGCTAATAACTCCGCTGCCAGCTGTGTGGCCACTGCAGCTCAACTCTGACAACTGCACACTCAGCTTCTTTCATGAACTTTATCAGCATCATGAGTGAACGGTATATTTCAGGTTAGCGCGGTGACAAGGGGGGCGCGGAGAAGAAAGCGTCCCGGAAATTTCCCCTCCTGTCCTTCCCTCTCCTCTGATGTGAGTGAGCGAGGCATAAGGCCCCGTTGTAGTTGTCTTTCTTCACAGGGGCTGCTTTGACAGGGCTATCCTGCAGCTGGCAGGGAGCTTGAGAGCAGATGGTTGTTGTGGCTACGTTGAGAAAGTGCTCACTGGGCGGTAGAGGAATAGTGGCCTGTTTTCATTAAGCTAATGAATGTCTGGAGCCACTCTGCCGCTCCATGGCGAGCAATTTGGGCTTTCGATAGGGGCATGGTTCAGTGTTAAATGAGGTTTGAAATGATGCAATGTGCCCCCTGTAGTCTCAACACTGATAAGCATGCAGATATTAGGAGGAGAATGTTGCAAATACAACAATTATGCTCAGATACATTTTAGACATTGAGCAAACATGCTACCCCTGAAAAGATGGTTCCATCTGTTTGGCAAAATGTGGCTTCCTCATTCAGGAAAAATACATAATTGGTTTGATAACTGCTTTGTGCTTTGCAGTTTCATATTTTGATTTAAATTTTTTTCTCATGTGCATTATAGATTTATTTGTCAGAATTTCTGAAAAGTAATTTTGCAATATAAAATTCTATCTTGGGGCAGCTTCTGAGTGTAAATGCCAGTAGGCAACAAATAAAGCATGAGCAAGAGTTTGGCTCACACTCCTATGAATCTGCTAATACTGCTGATGAAATTACTTTTCACAAGAACCTCTGTGTGCTCTGTGTGACTGAGGCCTGTTTCTTATCCTTACGTTTGATCTAGACTACATCGATTTTTTTTCTTACCTGATCTCAGCTCTTAATTTAAATAGGGCTTCTACTGAGCCCAATCAAATCCGATCTAATCCATTTACAAACGATGGAGTGTAACCAGATGTGTGTCCTTTATTGAGCCTGACACTCTATTTTACACATTTCCTTTCATTTTAAGCATGTTCTCTATTCAGACGCATAATGATGGGAAATTTAGGATGGCACTAACTAATCTGTTTAAAACTATTTTGCACTTCTAATGCAGTGTAACATCCCCAGGTGTGCTGTTGTTAACCTTTACAATCAAGTGGACTTTTGTCAGTAAAGACGGCATGTAGCTTACTGCAGTAGATCCTATGCAATGTAAAACGAAATTGCTACTGTTAACTATAAAAGGATTCATCTACTTGCTGAAAGGAATAGCTTATTTCTACTGTATTCTGTCTTTGATGTCATTGATGTACCCTAAAAGTTCTGACATCTCAATAAAATGAAGGGCAAAAATGCTCATAATATAAAGACCACAATAAAAAATCCAAGCTAAGTGTCAGGGCTAGTGGAGAGTCAAGCAGCACTCGAAACACAGGGCTGAATCACTTTTAAAGGCAGTTTAAATGTGTCCATTAACAGAGGAATTTTGCTATACACTGTACAAGGCGATTTTTTAAATTTCCATGGCAGATTCATGACCCTGATTTCCTCAAAGCTGCTGAATTATAGCTGATTACAGGCAGATAAAATACTAGAGATCAAAGAAAATACTTGAATAATCAATGCAAGCTGAGAATCATTTCAGGCTAATCTTGTGTGATGTATTAAGAAGAAATTCCCTACAAGCCAGATTAAAGAGGTGCAGCAGTTACGCTAGGTTTAAAGCACAAGACAAAGTGCTGGAATATTGCAACTCCCTCAAAACAGCACTGCGGATCTTTTCCAGCTCCCAGCTGGGTAAATGCGTGCGGTGGTCACCCTGTAATGCACTGCAATGGGGCCAGTCAAGATCTGCAGATGTCCTGAGGCAGTCCCTGCCAGGTTAGCCAGCTGTGCTACTGGGGAATCCAGAGCCTGCCAGATAGGAGGATTAAAGCCTAAGGTAGAGGTTTATGCTTTAATGACGGCTAGGGATGGCTTGGCTGGAGTGTGTCAGAGGACAGACATATCAGTTCCACTGAGGTTAAAGCGAAGCAGTTGAGGGGTTGTTTGCTGTGTGTGTGGCAGGCAGAGCAGATTTACTGTTCAGTGAATCTTTGGTACTTTTCAGAAAGTCCAGACATCAAAATGATTGGAGCGTTTGAAGAGCAGCTGCCTGTTAATAACTCTGTTGGTGTAATCGATGCCGTAAACTGTTAACATATTTGACTTTGCTGTTGCCTTTGGTTATTTATCTTGGCTGAAGATGCAATCTTTTTTCTCTCAGTCCAAAACTAAAAAACATCTTACTGTACATAAATCTGCAAGCACAATCTTTCCAGCCCTACTACTACTACTACTACTACTACTACTACTACTACTACTACTACTACTACTACTACTACTACTACTACTACTACTACGAATAATAATAATAATAATGATAATAACAATGATAATAAAAAACACTATAATGAGTGAAAGGAGATGAAAATAAAGTAAAATCAAATAATGTGAGCAGGCTAAAAGGACAATGAGATTCATAACATACTGTGAATTTTCACACCCTATACTGAATACTGAATTGACAAGGCCTCTCTATATGGCGTCAGTGACTAAGTAGGTATAATTTTGTGTAATTTATTGTGAGCGGGGATAGTTGAGCGGTTCAGTCTCCAGCCGTTATTGCAGGTTTAATAAAGCATGCTGAAACCCAAATACGGGGGATCATTATGAGTTCAATTTCAGGCTATGCTCAACTGCTAAGGTGACAAAATGCAGATGACCTGAATCTGCCATGACCAAATGACTCTGGACGGTGTTGTTTTCATCACAGCAAGTGTGAATAGCACTTCAAAATGGAACTGAAATAATTTTCCATTAATATGTAAACTCTAAATGGTGGCCCAGATGGCCCAATCACACAGATGTTGAGTAAACAAAACAGATATTATGACTTCCTGTTTATAGTAATGACTGACAAATAACTTAAGCCAAGATTCAGACAGATGAGCAGCCAGCTACAATGCCAAAGTGACAACTCAACAAAGCTGCGTGGGACTACAAAACAGATTCCGACAGGCAGTCTTTTGCTGTCAGACCAGCAGCTACATAGCTCTCTCAGTAGAGTAAAAATGAATTCACACAATGAATTCATACAATCTCGTCTCTTTTCTCGCCAGTCTCTGACAAGCTACGGCCATTATTAAACGTCTGAAAGGCAAACAATGGCAAATGCATTCGCAAAGTTGCTCTATTTTACATGAAATCTATTTTTCTTCCAGCAAATGGACAGACAACTGAAGAGATCCTGCTCAAAATACAATAAGAATGAGCTACATAGTCAACACTGGTGAGCGGGAGAGTTTCTGTGCGGCGGGACAGGGGGCATTTTTTTTAGTCTATCTCATAAACAGCAGTGTGTCAGACAAAGTCATCACACAAACACTGGGATCTCAAAGTGGAACTGTGATACTATCGTATAAGTGCTTAATTTTAATTCACACTCTGTTAGCCTCTACTGTATTCAGCGCTTATCTAAGCAAAACACCTTTCCACATGTTAGGCCTTTCTTTGGGACACTGACATCTCTGGGCAGACAAAAATGGGATTTTTCTATGGGTAGAACACAGCTGCAGCACTATTTAAAGGTCACAATAACCGAAGACTGATAAGCTGGAAATTGTGGCACCCGCAAGGACAAAATACAATTTTATGTGTCATGGGCTGTGTACCCACAGGACGACTACTTTAGCAAATACCTTATAGAGGTGATATTTTTAACATGAGGTTGTTTAAATATATATTTAAGATAAGAAACGCCCTTCATGTTGTTTTAATCAAATCAAATACATTTTATTTAACAGGGCATGTCTTGACTGAATTTGAAAAACTCTCACATGCATATATGCAGCATAGTCACAATGCTGGACTGTGATTGGCAGACTGTATGAGCCACTAAATCCATTTCATGCCCCAAGGTTTTGAGATGCTAATCATGCTGTCTCATTAAACAGCAGAAGAGAAGACAAATATCAGCCAAGCAGTGATGAAAATGAGTATGCTGATTATCTTAATCATATTTTTGCTGAGTAAGTAATCGTCTCCGTTACAATTTCAAAACTTTCAATCACACCCTGTGAGTATATCGTTTGTTTACTATACGTGACAAAATGGAACAGGTACAGATGTGCCTCCTCTCCCTCATTCACCTACTACTCACACCAGCCTTGTTTTCAAGGTTTCATCATTATTATGATGGAAAGTTTTCAGGGGATATTCAATATTAGAATGCACTGTAAGGTCACTGAATGAGCGCTTTAAGCTCTCCTTCTGCCATCTCAGCACACTGTAAAATGACTAGAAACAGACAGCAGAAAAGAAAAACATAAAAATCACAAGATGGAAATTGCTTGCTGTGTACGAATTCAATTTAGTAAATTCACAATCCTAACTATGTACTTTACTGAGTATACTAATAGCACTGCAAGCACTGCAAACAATGAGGAAACTGAAGAATGCAGTTTCACAATTTTGTGATCGATTGATTGCTGATTGCTTCTTCTTTTTTCTTCTTTTTTTTGGAACCAATTTCTGGTTCCTGCACAATACCCTGCATCCTGATGTTGAAGCAAATTGTGCTCACTGAAACTTTAACCTTCTGCAGAGAAAGAGCCTCAGGATTAAAAATGTGGTTCTTACAGAGAAGCTATACAGAAACAATGTATTTTGTGAACCAGTGGCAGGAGAAGTTTACATGAAGCATCTTTGTTCCAGTAATGAAACGTGGGATCAGCAGACTAATCACATTAGTCTCCTACGCTTGACATTTTTATAAAGCCTATAGTATACTGGGCTCAACCTGTCCTTGCTAATATTGACCTGCATATTAGCAGTAGTAATTACATTTTCTCATCATTAATAGAAAAGTAAGCATCTTCACCATGCTTTTCATGAGAAAAAATGCACATCTCTCATCCAAACACAACAGAGCGTTCAATAGATACACTGAATTAAAACATGCTCAATTATTTAAAAAAAAATGTCATGACATCTAAACTTTACTGATTAGATTCTGCTTGTACAGGTATCTTAATGTGCATTTGCCATTTGTTTATTTGTTGGAATATTTATATGACTGTGCATATACAAGCTCATACACAAGTGTATACTGTATGTACACTCTGGCTACTAGGTACATCTACCCTGTTTATGCTCCTCTTGACAGTGAATCACATGGCTCACAGAACATAAAGCCAGTTATAGATCAATCAAATGTCAAAATGGGCAAAACACATGATCTAAACAACTTTGAGCATGATATGATCATTGGAGCACAATGCCAGCATCTCAGAAACAGCTGCCCTTCTGAGATGTCTGTGCACTACACTGTCTAGATTTTCAGAGAGTGATGTAATTTAAAAAAAAACAAAAAAAAAAAAACAAGTTAACAAATCTTCCTGCTATGAATAAAGCAGGAACCCCTTGGGCCAATCAGCAGCAAGATGCATGGACCAATAATGTCTCAATGGCTTTTCTACGTTTGAACATTCTACCTTTGTATTGTATTGTATTTTTTATTTTTATTTTTTTATGCCAGAACACAGTGCCAAAATGAGTCGTCTCTCCAAGGTTCACCAAATTAAAACCATTGTTGTCAGTAATATCAACTGAGATACCATGTTTGATGGATGGACAGATGAACACAATAATTTTTTTTCTTTCTTTTTTTTTTTTTTTTTTGGTAGAAATAAGCTGGAAAGGCAAGCAAGAGAGTGAGTGGGTTACAGAGGGCAAGTGATTCTTTAAATTACAGTGAGCTCCAAATGTTGAAAATCTGATACTAATCGAACAATCCTTGCACTGGAAGCATGTTGCCACTGTGGTAAAAATAATTCTACAGTTTCACTGACAGCAGCATGGCGGGGATAAAGCCTGAATCCTATTTTGAGCGATGGTCATTTGACAGCTCTCCAGTATCTACCTGACAATGGACTGCTGATGCACGACAGCTGGAGGTCAATTTGTTATTCAGCAAGGATGGGCGGCATGGGACTTGCAATCTACCACTGGATTACAGCATGCATTCTAGTTGAATGTCAGATGATTTTGAGAAAAAAAAAATACATAAATTTGGCAATACACATCAAATTCCAATCACATTTATCCTCACACTGAAACAAACTTTAGCGGCATTAATTCAGACAAAGCCCTAGGCCCGGCGCATCTGTGATATTTGTGTGTTTGGGTGTTGAGTTTGCTGATAGTGCCAAATAATGCTGCCTGACCAATGACACTAATTAGTAAGTTAGAATAGGACTACTTTTGGCTGTTATTGTACCATCTGTATGGAGAACAATTTGCTCACTATTGGTTGAAGCTTCAGTAAAAAAGTTTGAGCTAAAACAACTGACAGGAGGAGGTGTTACCTTACAGATAAGGGTAATCCATGAAAACAGAGACTCCTCTCTTTGGGCACTTAGTTAAAGTAAAACGTGACATTTCAATATTACATTTTTAACATATTACCAAAATAAACAAAATAAAAAGTCTTTAATGCTTTTTAATGGAGATAGTTTGGCACATAGTTATTCTCAATATTGGTTTAAAAAATGACATTTTTTGTCTTTTTTGGTAGAAAACTTGAATCCTCCATTTGTCACCTTGTCAAATATCCTTGAAAAAAAGAAAAATGATTCATCCAAGAAATAACTGAATTACTTTGCATTTAATGACTTTGCTGCAGCATTACAGATGGTGATGGTAAAACATGGCTGGGCACTCCTGGACTGCTGAAATGTATGAGAACAGACTATTTTCTGCAATTCTCAATAGGCCTTTTCATATCAAAGAGAAAAGAGAAAAAAAAAATGATCAGTGAGAAACTAGCAAGATTTGAAACCTGTACAGCCATGAAAGCATTTTGATAGAAGTCAGACATATATTAATGCACAGGGTGGAAAATGCTTTAAACAGTCTTTAGATCATATAAAATGCAGACAACATGCACTGTAATGCCATCATCACAAGACCACGCTAGAGGATGAGAAGCACAAGGAAATACAGGTCTAAAAATTACTTTGCTGCTATGTGGTATGTATTGAATAGTGACGTATTATATTAAGATTTAAACCTGTACTATGTAAGTGCATTTGATGACCCCGGGGGAAATGGGAGATAGGTTGACTATTTGAATTTCTGAAGATTTGTAAGACTTTATTACCCAGAAATCATGTAATGTGAAGGCAGTAAACTGCACACCTCTCCTGTTAGTAGCAATAAAGTGGTGGACGTGTTGAAAAAAAAATCTTTTAGACAGGGTTAGGAACAGGTTTAACTATCGTTGGTGAGTCCAGCTTTCTCATCAAGCACCGGCTAGTTGTGTTTTATAAAAAAAAAAAAAAAAAAAAAAAAAAAGGTTGCATTTTGCTCTTACATTTTGATTCATTACTTTCTCTTTGCCAGAAATATTTTAATGTGGACACATAAGGTTTTGAAACCACTGAGTTTTTTTTACTGAATTTTACTGCTCTTCTCTGTTGCAACTCTAATGTGTGATTTTGACTGATAAAACGTGTATTTTTTAAAGCATAAAAAATCTTGCATAGTTGAACTAACATAAGGATGAATCAGTGTCTATCATTCTTTCATGTGGGTGTTAAAAAACTGTTGTGCAGGTATTATAAATATTTTTGATACAAAATTCAAAATAAATGTGTAAAAGTATGTAAGTGTTACATATCTTTTTTAAACTTTGTGTGGTATTTGTTTTACGCACCATTGTTCTTTACCCATCTCTCCGAGCTCTTTGTTACTCATCTTTCCCCTCTCTCTTCTCTGGGCATGCACATGATGAAAGAGTTGCTTCATCTAGCTAATTACAATTAACCGAGAGTGCAGTGTTGCCAAGATGTTTAAGATAGTGACACTGCAGTAGTGTGGGGTGCTGACTGTGCAACTAGGTCATACTAACTGTTGTTGGACAACTCTTTTCAGTCCCTTTGGACTTTCCTGACTTGCTTACTTTGCATAGCAGGCACCATTATGTTCATTACACAGAACCAAGATTCTGAGCCAATATACTGTAGATGGGCAATTTTGTTAAAGACTGTCAGGGCCTGTTTCACAATGCATTTTTTTATTATTTTAATATCACATTCAGTTTTCTACATTGATTTTTCCTGTCTCCATTATCACAAAATGTTGCAGTACTGTGTACTCATATACTGTATTTATTATGTATTAAATGTCTTGAAATACCATGATTAGTTATGATAATGAAGGAGTGCATCCTTAGGGTCCACTTTTTTGTGTTAAACAGCAATTGCTGCGGTGTTTT
>OMKZ01036529.1:0-10231 GCA_900302535.1 Neoniphon sammara | reverse complement strand
CCCTTTTATCCAAAAAAAAAAAAAAAAAAAAAAAAAAAAAAAACGGAGCTGCAATTACCAACATGTTTTCCTTGGATTTTCTGTTGATGAAGTTGGAGTTTCTGTGGAGTGGGGAGTCTTTTCTGTCTTTTCAGTTATGGTGGCTGTCACTGACTATGCTAGCTACTGATCTCCTCCTACTGCTGCTGATAATGTGGAGGAGAATTTTCTGTGCTGCAGAATATTTTTCCCAGGGATGACCTCTGCAAAAGCTTTCATGAATTAGGTTAAAGGTTCAACTATTAGTGGATGATGGAGAGACAAAACCAGATGCTGATTTCTATGAAAATGTTGACGATTATTTTACTGATTTGTGAAATGCAATGCTTGAGTCAATTACAATCTCCCCTTCTCGCCCATCCTCAGTGTACAATTGAAAACCAAACAAAATACTGAAAAAATGACTCTCCTGTACAATAGCTTCAAATGAAGTTTATGCATAGCTATTAACTATATCTTAATGCTGCTTTTGTTATTAGTTGTACCTTGACATAAATATACATGTTTGAATAATTCATAGGCAATTTTATCTAAAATGCAGTGCATACAGTCTTACCCTGAATGGCTCCAGCTGGAATGAAACCCTTGACTTTTCCAGTGTTGGTGCCATGCTCTGGCACACCAAGCTATATGGGACCACTGTCCCATAAAGTCTCATATTCAATCTGCTCAGCAGTCTTGTGCTTAGAGTGACCACTTAGTCATAGCTTGGCACTCACTCAATCTCACAAAGGGGCTGCAGGACTAAAGCATCTCCAACAGACAATATCAAGGGTGTGCAGTAACTTGAAAAAGAAAAACATTATGCCATTACACTTCAAAATGAAAAATCGCCAACATTTTCTAGATCAGAAATCTGACAGATGCTTCAGGGTGCCTAAGATGATTTCAAAACACAAATTATTGGTGTTAAAAATAGAATATCTCATACCCATTTTTTTAAATCACTGGTTAATCTGTAAACTCCATCTATCCATTATTTTCAGCTCCCTTCAGGTGGTAGCATCACATTAGCTATCACTTTGTGGGTGTCAGTTCACTTTCATTTGTCAGTAGCTGGGATTAGAATGATTTTTTTATTGTGGTCATTCAAGTGTCTGGTAACTGTGATGACAAATAAATGTCTTAACTAAATTAGAATAACCCAGGTAAGATCATAATCTGATGATAAGATTGCCTGGTTTACTCTCATATTACTGAAAAACAAAATTGCAGTTTCACACTTGGTTTTCACAATTTTCCCATTTGGTCACTGTGTTGCATTCAATGACCAAATCAGAGATGTACAAAGGCACTAAACCATTTGGGGTGTTGCTAAGAATCAACAGTATTTTGAAGTCAGTCCTATGGTCAGTACTTTGTTTCTTAGGTGATAAAATGTTGAGAGACCCAGCTGGCTGTACCCAACACTCTGTTACAGTTACATTTTGCCTTAACTTTAGTTAGATGGACAGCTGTGTGTCACTAGCAGGGGAGTGGTAGGATTTACTGTTATTCTGTATAACAGCAACAAATAGAAGCATGCAAAACTAAACAGCAGAGGACCAAAAATTGATCCTTGTGTGACTCCATAGCAAATATTAAATTCCCACAACACCGAGAAGGACGTTCCTTTCAAATCTGATTAAAATCCACTAAGACCAGGACCATATAGATCAACACATTCTTAAGTCAAAACAGACATTAGAGAACTTTGTGTCACGTTTGTTGCATCACGTGTGTTGTCCAATCAAATAACTTCTTCAGCTCTTCCACACTGTTGCGGAAGAGCTGCGTTGTAAGAGTCTTATCCAAACATAGGTCCTTTGGACGTGTAAACCCTGAGATGAGAGGACCGCTGTATGAATTATTAACTCAAGATTAAGAGTTTGCCTTGGATTGAATATGTGTGTGTAAAGAGGAGTTAAGCTAAATCTCGGCCAAATATCAGCCCAGGGTTAAGATAACCCTATAATACAGTTTGATTTGTGATTCACTCGAAACATGATAATATTTTATATCTTTGGAAGGTCATATTAAAGAAGCTTCAAGATTGTTAGGAGGATATTTTCAAGATATTTTAATATCAAGATATATTGGTTTAAAGGTAAATGTTGATTCATTTTCATAAATAGCTCTCATTTAATGTGCCTGAAATTATTGAGAATCCTGCAGCCTCAGCCACTAACTTTATCTGAGTTTTAATTTCAAGTCTACGAGAACAAAATGAGTGTTTCTATAGAAACAGTATCCTTGACATCACTTGAGAGAAAAGTTATTGCCAGTTCATTTGAGTCTCAAGTTTTCAAAGTGATAGGAAAACTTTCCCTTGACAGACTGCCTATGCCTCTGGAGTCTTTGTCAGCTGGAGCCATATTTTGCAAAGGTTGCTGGAAGTCTCTAGAGGTGCCATTTCCCAAATATACTGAACCATATCTTAACTGTAGCTGTAGTCTCCCTTTACCTCTGAAAGAAAATTGTTTATTCACAATGAGTACATATGTTTTGAACAAAAACAAGCAGACAGATGGACATAAACAGACAAACAGAATGGCAGACAGATAGAAATACAGTAGGTAGGTAGATAGATAGATAGATAGATAGATAGATAGATAGATAGATAGATAGATAGATAGATAGATAGATAGATGAAGGGATAGGAGTCCTTCCTGAGTCATTCTGGATCTTCTCTCCCTAATAAAGAGGCTTAGCTGGCAGTATGAGATTGGTTTAATAGAATGAATAGTTCTTGAACACAACTTAATTACTTTCTCAACACTGACCCTGAGGAGAAAACAGCAAATTAAGGGCTCCTCCTGTGCTGCAGCCGAGTGTCCCTCTGTCCCTACCTTCTGCCATTCTCCACTGTTAACTATTTTATAACACAGGATGGCATTAAACTGAGCTTCAAATCATTATTTGATACCATAACATGATTATTTATTATTTGACACATATTTGTATGATCCACTTATTTAATACATTATACTACAACAAGCTCAAGCAACAAATGGCTTTAAATGTAAATGACTGTTTAATTTCCCTTCCGGGGATAATAAAGTTGAATATAACATTATTGGAAGTATCAAAAGGGCTGAATCAGATGAATTGCTACCCATAGTTGCCTAACCTTATTTTGAAGTATCCCTATTTTTCAACTGACTATATATTATGTATTGCAGTGCAGGAGAGGTGAGTATCACTTACCACTTTGGAATTTTTTTTTCTTTTTGCAATGGGACTTAAAGATCTAAAGGTGCTTGATTTTCCAGATTTAAGTTATTAAGCAAATTGTACCAGTGAGTTTTTTTCATCATATTGTTAGTCTGTGGCCTTAGTATAGCAATATAACCCATGCACATGTAGATTGTACAACATTCATTAAAATATCAAATGTTTTAAAATGGCTGACATCAGCCAACTCAGTATCTTGGGGAATTGGATGAATCAATCACTAAACTTAAATAATGAATGTTAGTTGGCAGTAGTCCACTTGAAAACACTCTCTTTGCTCACCTATCTGTTGGCTGTTAAGTCCACATCAGACAGTTGGAGTGATGGCAACAATTCTTAATTTTTAAGCAGCCGTCAATTTTTTGAGAGAAAGTTACTGCATACACGACTACACATCCTAGCTGCGGGGCCTGAAGTAATCAAAAGTCCAACAGAGAGAGAGAGAGAAAGACCTCAGCACATTCAGATCATTGCAGGCTCCTTCACTCCAGTCATTCTTAGTGGGCCGAGCCTTTCATTGCAAAGACTTTCATCAGGACACACAAAAGCTTGAGAGTTGCCTAAAAATCTTTGCATGTATTTTCTGTAATACAAATCATTCCAAGAATATCTGACATATAGTATATAGAATATGTAATGCTATGAGATTATTTATTTATTTATTTATTTTGGAGAAAGAGAAAAGATTCACTTCACCCACATTTACTGCACAACGCAATTAGGAATTATACATCTGCCTTCAAGCATGTTTGATAGGATTTCAGCTTTCCAAAATAGCTATTAAAATTGATTTTTTATCACCAGAGGATGTATGCAAAATAATTATATGGAATACAAACATGTAAAGTCAGGATGTTGGTCATCCCAGATAAAGAGAGGAAACAAGTAGAGCTAGCATTGCCACTCAGCAATTCGATAATGTCTTGCTGGAGATAAACATTTGTATCCATCAGTAAAATCAAATTAGAGTTCAGAATAATTAAACTCTGGCTCCAAAATACCCAGAGACCTCCTTAAATGATTCAAACTCTGCAGCGTGGAGCTATCGCTGCTGCTGCTGCTGCTGCCCAAGAACAGGATTGAATGCACTGAAGTTCACCTAAATATATTCCTAAAGCTAAAGTCAGATTAGGCAATTTAATGCCATTTCTAAGGCCAATTAGAAGTTTGGGCAAGTCAGGCTAGGTGGGGAAGTGTGAACAACCTGAAAATGGATCATTTTGACTGTTTAGAATGGATGTTCAGGATCTTCTTTTTTTTTTTTTTTGTTGGGATGAGTCTGGTTGGGTTCATGGTGTGAATCGGAGAAAGACTCACCAAGACTGAAATTTGAGAGCAAACCTGGCAACACCCAAGAGGAGTTTAGATTCAGGGGGAAGAAAAAGAGAATAAACTAGAAGAGATGTCGTGCTTAACACAATGACACCTGTCTATCTACATGATATAAACTGTATAACCTAACTTATATCAGCAAGATTCCCAACTTCACTTGCTCCACTCTTTGCTATACAATTGCATTTGCAAGAGTAAAAATAAAATAGTATATAATAGTATGTAATAGCAGGGTTACTGGATCAGTCCACATAATTATGCAATTATAATTAAATGAAGGAAGTCTTATATAAGATTCCTCATCAGTGTTACTCAGGTAATGATGCTGCATCAAAATATGTCTGTAATGTAAATGTTAACTGTGCTTCAATACCATAGGGCAAGAAATGATAGCAAATCTCTATTAGAGACTTGGACGTGCTCTAATATTCAGAGAGTCTCTAAGGATGGCATTGCTGAATATTAGTGCACTTATGAGTAAACCTTATTTGTAAATGATCTAATCTGAGCAGAAACTGCATTTTATCTTTTAAATTGAATTAGCACAGATGGTGTGACTTTATTAAATCAAACTACAACTCCGCAATACAGAGTGTTTCACACTCTTCACAAAACAAGAGATGGAGCTGCCACGATTTTCTGACATACTTTTAGCTGCAAAAATATTACTTTTGGTAAATTCCTCTTTTGAATATGTGCGTGTAAATCCAAAACAAAACTGTCTGAGCTACTGTGTATCTGTGTTACCAACCCTGACATGTTTTATAATAAATGGTAATTTTCCATATAGATAGCTCTGCAGATTATAAAGCTAGAAAGGTCTTTCAGTCTTGTATAACATGTAAACAGATCAACACACAACCAAGGTCACACTCTTGATCCTGTCATCTCACATGGTTTACTGCAAACATTGGGATTGATAATTTTATTTATATCAGACCATTGCTGTGTGTTTTAGCTTTGATACTTGTGCTCTAAAGGAAAGCACTGCATACAAGGTGAAAATACACATTTTCAATACTGCTTCTCTTACTACCTTATCCACACTTACTCTACGCTCCAACTACCAGTTTTAGACAAATCCTCAAGTATACATGACAAGGTTGACAACTTCAATTTTAGACTTCGGCACTGCCTTGACATTGTTGCCCCAGAAAAATATTTAAAACAAACGTCTAGCCAAAGCAATGCCTTGGAAAAACATTACAACACATCAATTAAAGAGAGACCGTTGAGAGAACTTGGAAGTAAACAAAGCTAACTATTCACCATATCTTCAAAGAGTGGATGGAAAACTAAAACAATTCAGTATTCCAGGTCATAAATGTGAATTTCTTTAATACCAACACTGATAATGAACACAGCCCCAGAGTAACTACTCTCCACCACAGACCGCCTCTTAAATCCTCCCTGCCAAATGACTGGCTGAACCAGGTAACCCCTTTAAAGTGTGAGGAATGTGCAATATTTTCAATTATGAAAAAAAAAAATCCAGCATCCACTATAGCTTAGCTCTGACTGCACAGACAGGACAGGAAAATAGATGCTTTTGTGCTGTCAGTGAATCAGAGCTGCATAAAATTATATCACGGTTCAAATCCTGCACACGGTCTCCAGACCCCAGACCAACAATGTTTTTTGAAGTGGTGTTAGATGGTGTAATTGGGTGTGTATATGACATCGTAAATCGTTCTTTGAAATGAGGCATCTTTCCAGCGTCTCTTAAGACCGCTGTGATAAAACTCCTGCTTAGGAAACAAAACAAAACAAAGGAAATATAAGGTCAAACAGAAGCTTTGTGGCTGGTTTGGACCCAAACCCTTACCTTTGGATACTGTTGGACAGGAATGAGAACTCTTTCGGAGAGCTTGATATTTTTATTGCTGATGATATCTAGGTATTTCTTCATGTTGCCATCTTTTCTCAATTCATCACCCTCATTCTTCCCGATTTCTGGAGCAAAATAAAATAACAAAAAATAAACAGATAACAAGACACTTAATTAGTCAAGTGCATTGATGTAACTTGACAGACAAAATGTTTTTTTTTAACAGTTATCATCAACATCTGCTTTGATGCTAATTGTGGTACGATAGCCAAAGGTAGTCTGAGGCTGAGGAGACACTAGAAGACTTTTGAAATCCCAACAGATTTTGAAAACACATTGAATCACACATCATGTCAGAGTTGTTTTGTTTGCTTGTTTGTTTCTTACATGTACATATGCAAAAAACAGGGTATTTCACACTTAATGATACGAGATTATCTTCCTGATGCGTCACTGACATCAGGACCTCTAATCTCAAAGAAGCATGACTCTGTATGACACCAATCAAAACAGCAGTGGAGGCAGGCAGCCCGACTCAGCGTGCTCTGCCTCACTGTGAACTGAGATCTCATTGGCTACCGGTCATCTCTGATCATAACACACCATCAGACTTGTTCACAACTCATGCAGATGTTGCACTATGTTTGATATTGTTGGGATGATTCAGATCAGTCCGCAAGTCAATCAGGCTGATTAAGATTTAATCTGAAACCGCCTCACGCTACCAGATAATCTTTGCCGATTCGCAGGATGGGTGACTCTCCTGTAAATTGGAGCCGATAATCCTTGACTGTGTCCCCAGCCTTATTGCAACAAGATGAGAGATGAGAGGTAGATATTAACTGCTCGGTACGGCATATTGTACCAGCCTGGTAGACACAGTCAAGCTGCACAGCCCCACAACACCCAGAACAGTGATATTTCTCCACTGATGTATTTTATAGCACATGAGCTGAACGTGAACACCGACAATGCATTAAAGGGTTTAGAAATGAAGCTATCACTTGTGCACCTAGGGGGAGTCTCTCTGTCATGCACTAATTAATACTCAGTGGAATAAAGAATTATGAACCTGCTACACACTTGCTGGACAACAGAAGACAGGCCTGAACAAGACAGAGAGAACAAGGCACTGTCCTTGGGCGAGCTCCCCTCTTCAGAGTCGGGAGTTGATCTAGACCAGAGCAATCCACCAACATCTGAGCTTTCAAGGTCAATGGACAAAGCTGTGAGGTTAAAATGGATGGGCTGCCTTTTGTTGCACAGTGTAGGGATGTGTGTGTGTGGGTTTGTGTGTGTGTGAGGTAGTTTTTTTTTGTTATTGTCTCTGGCCATTTGGACATTTCATTACGGAAACAATGAGAATCTTTTGCACATCCACCAGGAGACCAAAAGCATCAACACAGACCTGCCCAAGAGAGCGACTCCTGCACACTGCACTCTTGCATATAATGTAATTTCTTTATTAATTACCATTTCAGTATTAAAAACCTTCATCAGCATACTGATGAAGTTTGTATTCTATTTTGATCTGTATTCTGTTTTGGTATTACACCCTTCATCAGACTACTGATGAAATTTGCACTCTGAGGACGGTTTTAATACTGAACTGTTAATTAATAAAGAGATTACATTATATGCAAGAGCACAGTGCGCCAGAGTCAATCTTTCGGGCAGGTTTGTGTCGACATTTCATTATGGACCAATGGCTGAAGTTGTTATACTGTCACTTGACAACATATTGTTTAAAATTTGATTTTGCTCCAGTAGGATTTCTCTCTTTCTTCAACTGCTGACTGGTGAATGTAAAGATGGATTAGTAGTTTTTTTAGTCGGCAAGTAAGTAACTGCTAGTAAGTAACTCTACAAAGTAAATCCACAGAGAGTCATGCTAAGCCTTCAAAGTCTCAGAATTGGCCAAGGACCAGTTTCTGTGTGGACAAATTACAAATTTCTAGTGCCAGGTTGAAATAATGTTCTGGTTTATTATCCCAGTGACTCTGGTGCTTTTTAGGTAGCTTTTCCTTTATGTGACCCTCTGGCCATCTATAGCTCTGGCTTAATGATCCCTCGCCTCCAAGCAGCTCTGACACTTACGCATTACAGTTTTTGATGGCCGATAGTTTCATTTTTACTCAGAGAATTAAGGACATTTGTTTGATATTGCTATTGTCAGTCACAAAGACCTGGGTTCCCCAAATGCTGCACCCTCAAAAGCTTGAACTGCATGGCTGTTTCTCAGCATGACAAAATCACTTTGATTGTGAGACTTGTCCTAGGAAAATCCTTTATATTGGAACACAATGTGTTTTTTTTTTTTTTTTGGTATTTACTGTCTCTTGCAAATGACTGCCAAAAGCTGCCAAACTGATTTCAAAATTAGAAGACATCAAAATGGGAGACACTGCAAGTAAGTGGATGTTTAAAAATGCCTCTCGGTAATAAAGGATATGCGTGTGAATTTGCTTAAAAAGAAAAAAAAAAAAACACTGCCAGATGGTGGGCAATGTTGAGGCATAACTACTTTAAAGATCCTCTGAGCTGTTTACTGCAGCGGGAGTTTTATTCTATACATTTGAGGACCATTTCGTGGTGCCGTTGTAATCTGACATTATATTGTTAACAGATCATGTAGGCTCATGTCATTCACAGCAGCATTTTTTAATACTTTAATAATATTCTCATATGTCCCTGAGTGAAGTTGTACTCAAAATGATTGTATCAGGTAAAGCCGGTGAACTCAGTTAAAAGGTAATACTTATTCAGGCCACTACCTGGCACTGGGTGTAGACTATCCCCAAAAGCACAGGTAAATTGTTTGAAAGACCTCCCTGACCCCTTATTCCCTGCAACCTGCTGAGTCCATACACTCTGGCACTTTATTTTACCAGATGTCCCAGGAGAGTGGCAGCTTACAAAATATGCCTTAAAATGTTATTTACGTGGTCTGCCTGAGAGATAAATCGAATACAACACCGGGCTTTTGTTCCTCGCTGCAAAGCCACTGTAGAAGAGATGCAAATGCATGTATATTTTGAAGCAGTGCTGCTTGTTAGACAGTGTACTCCACACTGACCTTAAAGATATGAAAAATATTTACTGGCAGGAAAAGTTATTTTTATCATTCTGGACCGCAGAGAGAGTTACTTGAAAATAGAGTGAGAAGACAAATCCTGCAGCTGCTCCGCGAACAGTAATTGAGAGCGGATTTGTGAGCAAACTGACAGCACCAAATGCAAATTTACAGCAGTTGGGATACATTTTCATGTTCGTTTTGGACAGTAGTACAGTGAAATGAAGCTTGTGGTAAAAGCGAAAAACAAACACTAGTCGAATTCACAGTCAATCTCCAGTTGTGGGTTTCATTTAAGTTTTGTTTCTTTTCCTCACAGATTAGTTCTGGTTTTCTGGCTTAGGGAGACAACTTTGTTTTAGAGTATGTTTTCATCTTGAAGTATTTTCACTTTAAGATGGATCATATCAATATTATTTGTGCGCGGTAATGCTGCTTTTATAGACCATAAAGAACATTACACTCTCTGGAATAGTAGGCAGTGGCAAACACCTTTATTCTGGTACACAGCCCACCATTAAACTCAGAGAAGAGTATGTGTGTGTGTGTGTGTGTGTGTGTGTGTGTGTGAGAGAGAGAGAGAGAGAGAGAGAGAGAGAGAGAGAGAGAGAGTAGGGAGCTGAGAGTAGCCTGTATTAATCTGGAGAAACATTCAATCTCACGTCATTATAACTATGTGGTAGCGAGCAATAGGAGCCTTAAGATCACAGAAGCGAGATTGCACTTAGAAGGTCACTGGCTTCAAT
>OMKZ01036521.1:6087-23587 GCA_900302535.1 Neoniphon sammara | reverse complement strand
TGTGATGTGTATGAAAATTCTCTGTATAGTTATACAGTGGGCAGCTGAAACATGCTGTAAGTAAACTTTGGGTCAACTAATGGGGCAAACCATATGCAGTCTGACACACTGGGGCCAACTTAAATATTCACCTAGTGTAAGTTTGTTTGCTTTAGCTTTAAGCAAACACGATGCCTCTCTTCCTGTTTGCACATCTTTGCATCACGTTTGCTTGTGTGTCACAATCAAACAATTGGGTCTCTCTGCAACCTGCAACCTGAGGGCGTACAAAACACGCCCTCACAGTGCAACACACACCAACATCAGTACAAGAAGTGCCCACATCATTCAGGCCACTGAGGTCACTGAGCAGAATTTCTTAGAGACTAGATTAACTTTGCGGAAGATATAGAGACAGATAGGATTTGCATGGAGTCAGTCAATTATCAAGGCAGAAATGAAACCAGCACGTGCAGTGGATTCAAGTAGAATGAAGAAATGTGTGTGTGTTGGGAAACAATCTGGGCTCTTTAAAGTTACATGTTGTAGCACAACTACATGGCAAAATAAATAAATAAAAATTTTTTTTTAAATAAAAAGGCCGGAATAATGGTGGCAATTTGAAACCTGTCCACCAAATTTCTTGCATTATTTACAAATTCTACCTCCTTTCATGTTTGCTCATCATGTTGATTAAATATGCTTGTTATGCATAGGCATGATGTAGGCTTTGAAACAGCCCATGCTGTGTGCAAAATTTGGTAGAAACTGAGTCAACTAGTGAGATTGGTGTTATGGTGGTGCAATGGAAGAAATACAGATGTGGTCTGAATTATTTTGGTGATCATCCAAAACATGTATTTGAAGTAGGAACTATCCCTCGCTTCCTCTTTGCATGCCCTCACAGTGACCCTCATTTGTGCACCACAGCCAAAGCCAAACCATGGCCAAACACTGGATTTTCAAAACACTGAGTTAATAGTCAGTATTCATAAAAGATATACTACTGTCTCAAAAATATTTAGTTTCATAAATAATGCCACTGACAGCTAGCCCTGGTCTTCTCTACAAGCAGTTTCCTGCTCTACTGTACACTACAACTGTATACTTCAACTGCAAATCACAACACACTTAAAAATAAAACTCCACAAATGCACACACATAATGTGCATGCACTGATCAAAATAGCTTCCGTTCAGAGTGATAGGCTATAGCATTTTAGCTGGATACACACAGACACGGTGCAGGAGCTGCAGGTTTATCTGCTAAGTGGCATCTCCATTCATTCATTCATTCATTAAACCAGTCACTTTACACTTGTGCCCTAGTCCAATGCCTTTTCAATGGATTAACTCTGAATTGATCTCTCTCTCTCTCTCTCTCTCTCTCTCTCTCACACACACACACACACACACACACACACACACACACACACACACACACACACACACACACTTTGGTGTGCGTGAGTGTGTGTGTTTGTGTGTAGTAGCAACGTAGCAACAACGGTTGTGGCGCATTCAATGGACCTTGTAACAAAAGTCCTCCTTGGTTGCTGCTGTTTTACTTTAGAGAGGAAGAATCACTGAGCAACTTGTGCTTGAACAAGCATAATAAAGAGGATCGCGCAAGTGACCGTTGTATTTATTAATCTATTGGCCGAAGTATACAATTGTTACATTGTTTGTTGCAATATTTAAAATTCTAGCCTCAACGGGCTACTATTTGCAGCTACCTCACCAACAAGTGCGCACAAGTGTGTAAGGAGAATGAAATATACAAATTATAAATTAAAGTTTACACTAAATACCAAACATAGACTTTAATCATAGTCTAACGTAGCTTTCGGGGGAATACGGATATTTGTGTTACATTAAAATTTCACGAATTGATGTTTTAGTAACCTATAATTTGGTCCAAATAAACAAAAAACACAACTGTCCTATCAACTAAAATGCAACCCCTTCAGGAGGGACGTTCCTTTTTTCTCTCCGTATTTCCCAATGTTGTCTGTAGTACCTGTAAACCGGACCGGACAGAGCGACATCTTTCTAAAGTAGAGTTCTGTCACCGCTGTCAAATGTGGGTTGTGGTATAAATTCCAAATTTCCCGACAGCCTTGAATGTCGCCAGACAACTCGTGCGAGGGCACGAAGGATGGACTCAACGCATGCGCTGAGGCAGAAGAGGAGGACCGCGGTTCCGTTAGCATCCTGAGCTAGCGGACTAGTGTGGCAGCCAGCAGTACTGCGCACTGTAGGTAGAAAGCTATCGGCGACTTCAAATATCCCCTGCTAATCCGTCAGCTATCCCTCTACCGTCTCTGGGAAGGAAGATAACGATAATAACCTGCACTGCCACCGATTAGCCAGCGTGCAAGACAGATAAGGAAAGCAGCATTGCGTTCGAACACTTTCCATCTCCTTTGGCTTCCTTTTCTTTCCTTGAAGGCAGAATTTCTGTTGGCTGTTTTCAGCATCAGCGTTGCTGTTGCATCCTCGACTAGTTCTTGTGAGGATGAGGTTGCCGACTAGCATACAGTGTGCGATGGAAGGAGAAGGCAAGAAGATGGACCAGGCTCCCCCGTTCAGAAACCCTTTTGTGCACGTATTGAAATTCACCCCTCTGGAGAAGGCAAAGGTAACGTTATGCCTGGAAACAGCCAAATTGATCACTATTTCACACATGCATATGGTTTTGATTGTTCGTGAAACATTAGCAATTTAATGCTTAATTCTCAGTTAAGAGTATGTCACCGTTATTTAACTTAACCATTTTTCTTGATTGCATATGTCAACCAGCCTAGCTAATGTTAGCTAGCCAGCTAAATACATGTTGCTCTCTCCCTCTTCAGTCGTGTAGCGGTGCTTTAACGTTAATGCTGCTGTCAAGTCTTGAAAGTCTTTTAAATCATTGTCTGTCGAACTTATTTGGTTATCTGATAGTGCACACATCTGAATATAGAAATCATGAAAATCAGGCCGTTTCACTCAGGAATCCTGAAAGAATCTAGAGATGAAATTCAGTTAGATGGGCATGGCTGCCTGGCTGCGATTGGGCCTAGCTTGTTGCATGCTTGTTTAGCTACCAAATGCAAGGATGTGGTTTCACAGCTTTTTATTTATTTTTGTTTCAAGGATTTCAGATTTCCGCGGGTATACGTTTCCCAACCCATTTCCAACTCATTGTCCTGCTCCTCGGCTTTCCTCCAATTATTTCTAGCTTTATGTCTTTATGTTTCTAGCTCTTATCACAGGCGTGTTGCATCTGCCCGAGCAGCAACTAACTCGTGTGGATGTGAAGGGGGGATGAAGGGACGGAAAATTGACAGTCATATTCAACATATTTTTCCTTTCCAATTTACACACATTTTCCCCTGCTCCTGAAAGTGACACGTTGTAGCCAAAGGCGCTCAAATGGACCAGCCACTTGACTGTACTGTACAGTTCGCGTCACACAGCAGCTATCCAGACTGGTAGCCATCCGTCATTGCATGTGATAATCAGATTTAGAGCTTTCAAGCTTGCCTGTTAGGTGTTAACTTGGCGGCTACAGCAAGCTTGCAACCACCTGTTTTACGTTTTGAGCTTCATTGCTCAAACATAGCCTAATAATGATGCATTTGGGGAACCGCCTGTAAGGAAATGACAGTGGAGGGGTTAACTGAGGTGACTAAATACAGTGTGATCGGTGTTGCACATGTGACTCAATAGATATCATGTGTCTTGCATGCAAATGTTGCAGCATGCCTGTCATCACTTTGTTGTTATTGGTGGCATGTAAAGCTGATGAAAACAGCCGCTAACTCTTTTATTTACTGCTAAGCATTGTATCATAGTATTCTTGCAGGCAGTGACACTACTTATGATCTTTGAGATGCATGTGGGCCTTGTGTATTTCACCTCATACTTTCTCTCAGAAGCTTTAATAAGTATGCACATGTGTCTGGTGGTCTAAGTCAAGAGTTAGACTACAGCCACTCAGTAGATAAAGGCAACTCATTCCCATGTTGGATGACACGTCCATTTGTAGTGCAGCTTCCTGGGGATCAGGGACAGGTCTGAGAGCCCCCTTGGGACCACACCACACAGGTAAAGAATTGCTGGTATATTTCAGCAGCAGATCTCAGTTGAATGGGAGAGCCTTGGTTTTCTGAATGGCTCTGGTGTGGTGTAGCAGGTGTAACACAGTATCTTGTTACTAGGAATAATAGCAACCCCGGGGATGTTCACACCCCTCTGCTCACTCCCAGCTCTTTTGACAGAGACTGGGAATGAGACTGAAAAAAGTTAGTGTCAGGTGGTCACAGCCAGGGAAATGAGCAGCTTGCCTGTTTTACACTATAAAACTAGAACGTTGACTGTTTTTACTGATTTTCAGCTAGTAGGAGTGAAAAATTTAGCTTGTTCATTCAGACTAGTTACAAAACATGCCACTGAGAGATTGTTCAACATGACACACATTTTGAATGCATGTCTACAAAAGTAGCACGGGGACCCCATTTGAGCTCGACTACAAGGCCACAAAGGGTTGGCCACAGCTTACACATTATTTAACATGCTCACCTTCCCCTAAAATAGCATTTCCTTTTGTCAGCAGGTGTGTAGTTTCATTTGCATGTGCTGTGCATTGACTCAAATGGTGTAAACAAAGTACAGAGAAATAAGAGAAGAAGGTTTCTGGACCACTTTTTCTTACACATTGGATTTTACACTAAAGGTGGATCTTGCAACAATTGATATGGGTGTCTTGGTTATTGTGGTGTAACTCGAACACGTCAGCATGTTAGGTTGGCCTCCCTTTTTGTCTTCACTGATTATCCCACCAAATCAATTTGAGTTTCAAGCAGAAAAAAGCGTGTACCCCTTGAGGGATGTTATGGAATTCTTATCCCATGATCTTATCAATAATATCAGGTTGTACATTGTAAAAGTATGGTTCTGGTTTCATGTGCAGGTTACAGGCTGTGAGGATTAATAGGCTGTAGTTGGTTGGCATGGTGACAGCTTGGCATTATTTCACTAGTGCAACAGTTTCTGCAGTGGACAGTCATGCAGAGCAATTTTTACAAGTGCTGGACTGGGACCCAAAGGTAAGCCACAGCAAGAGTTTCCTCAAATTATATTAGTATCTCTTGCTGCAGGCTATGTTGTCTTTCTAAAGCCCTCCAGAGTCCCTGCTAGGAAGGGTTATAGATTTTGATATAAACGGGTAAGTTTTGTTATGATTAACCTTGGCCTTGAGGGTACACTAGGCTTTAGACCATAAAGCTGTCACCTATAAATATAGGCTAGAGGCACAAAAGCTAATAGGCTGTATCTGAATTAGAAACTATCCTGTTGGGGCAGAGACAATTTGGCATTGTTTCCCACAATACAAGAGTCTGTGCAGTAGACTGTAGAATAGAACAGAGCTGTGGATGGTCATTTTACCATTACATAAACCTGTGGCTCTTAGTTCTCATTGTGGTCCAAGGCACACCTGTCAGAAGCTCAGACTGGGGCATAGGGGATAATGGGAGTGGGATAATGGAGTTATTTTCCCAATAGACCCATCTATCTATCTAACTATAAATAGAGGAATCTCTGTCTGTATGTATGTATGTCTGTCCTTCGATTTTCTCGACAACCTGCAAAAATTGATTTTCTAATTGTTAGTTACTGTTGTGACTGACAGAATGAAAAAGGCACAGCCCTTCTGCGAGGGCAGCACAATGCTCGGACAGTCTTAAGGGTGCACATGCAAGAGTTGTCATCTTCAAAAAAGGCAGCAGTTGCAAGTATTTTGTGTTTTAGCTTTGCATGACAAAAATGAAGTACATGTGAACTTCTACAACATCACCCACAGACTCACATTATTGGAGCGGATTGAAGCAGCAAACTCCAACAGTAAAAAAAGGGACTGACTAACAACACACTGCAGCCTCAAGAAAGCTGCAAGTGGCAATACCACAGGCCAAGCAATCAGCCCCTTCCAACAGACACATTTTGAACGGGCACGGCACTAGTTAGATCAATGTCCAAAATAACTGGTTCAGATACTGATCACTAGTCTATACAATAATGCAGTAGCCTGAACCTGATACAATTTATAACAGTCAAGGTGCAGTTTTACACATTGACAGGCTAATTAATCGGTCGGTCAAAACAAATGATTGGCACTGATTTAGTGGATTAAGGAACATTCCACCCTTAATCATTTCAGTGAGCTAAGCAGTAAGACCCTAAAAGTTTGTGAAGGTGTCAGAAGCCAAGCTGCTAATGTTAAGGCTAATTTCAGGCCTGATTCAGCATTTAGAAAGCCTTATTTTCATTCCTGCATGACTTACAGGGGAAGCCCAGCAATGGGCCTGATAATCTGTGTTGATCCTGCCAAAGCAGCACTGGGTCAATAAGAAAATTACTCTCAGCACACAGTATAGATCAGTGTTTCTTGAATTGTGGATTGGCACCCAGAATGTGTCACTGGTGTGTTTCTTGATCATCCCCTCAAGGCAAGAGTATTCATTGGACAGGTTTGAGCACACGATTTGATGAATTTCAGGTTAAAAACAGTTTAACCGCTGAACAGACCGTGAGAATTTAACAGTGCTAGCATACCTGTCATTCACTCTGACCCAAGCTAGACTTGTAGATGTGTTACAATAGCTGTGGTGAGACCATAAAGTGTCCAGTTTGTTTATTCTGTTCACCTTCATCTGTTACATTTTGAATTTCTATGTCTATTAAATAAACCTAAACTTGGCATTCTGTGCGGTAGCCCACAGTGTTTTATTAGCAGACTTATGGGGAATAAAAGTTGTCTGTAGGCCTATATCTATCTGAAATGGCTGTGAAGGCTCCAGGTAGTTTACTTGAGCTGTGCATGACTTGGCAGACAGTTGCCTGAACGGTCTCAAAAAAGGGGAAGCAGCTCTTTGCACTATTTGAACAGGATATAATTCGTAGTAAACATTTTTAACAGTGATTTAACAAACTGAGCAAAATGTATATGTTTGCTCAAAATGCAGCCATAATTACGGATGGATAGGTATGATTTCAGTGAGTTTTCTGTGGCTTCAGGCTACTGTATTGCAGTATTCAAGAATAAAGTAAACTAAAGTCCTTTCCTTTGAAAATGCATCTGAGCTCTAGAATACAGCTTTCATCAGCTGCAGGTTAGTTTGGAGTATCTTTGTGCATGGTAAGGTGTAAATCTCACCACTACCACTAACACTGCTTGTTCACAGCCTATTGGTAATACCAGTAGTAGGCTAACTCTTGATTTCTGTTCCACACCAGCCAGCTGATACAAAGAAGGCTCAATCCATTTTTTTAGTTTTTTTACATAATTTTCAGTGACGCTGTGATGCAGGCTGTGACAGGCACGGTGCTGTTTTTAAGTTGCATTAGTCCACGCATATGTAGTCTGTTTTGTTCTTCCAGTCTTTTTGTGACAAGTTTAAATAAAACAAGTTTCCTACACTCACATGAATTATGGGATAATGGTACTGTGGTTTTGGTACAGTGCCTGAATTCTCTCAATTCCTAAACTAACCTCTGTGCCTTTGTAACAGTGCCTCCATTTGAATTCTGCGTGACATTTCTTGCATTCTTCCGCTTTGGGTCTGAATAAATATTTTAATGAATGCATAATACAGTAGTTCTAAAACTTTCAGTCAGCTCCCTTTTATCACAGGAAATAATACAGTATTCATTGCATTGTTTGTCCTGCACACCCGTTATCTGTTTTTGTATTAGTTTAATTTACCTGCAGATAGCCTAGTTAGATGGCTATTTTTTTTCCAAAAATGAAATGAGGAAAAAATACAAAGGCTTTGAGAAATATGCACACTATACATTTAATATATAATTTCTCTCAAGGATGCAGAGAAAATAATGAGTTAAAAATGTGATTGTGAATGGAAAAAGAAATAAAAACACACCTTTGCATAATGATGTTAGTCAATTAGTTTTAGGCTGTGTTATTAATCTAATTTACTAATTTATTAGTTATTTTTATTTGAGAGCAGTGCCCAGCTACTACTGTCTAAACTGAGGCTTATTTTATTTGCAGGCTGGTTACAAAGAAATTTTGAAACTGAACTAAACTGTCAGACCAGAGCTCTCTCCAGATAAACAGTGGGGATTTAAAGATAGACTGCATGCACCCTGATAGGGATTGCTAACAAGTCAAATATTGACATAAGATAAGCGCTGATATCAGGGAGTCAAAAAAGCTGTAAAGATAAAGAAACCATTTGACCTCTCGGCATATTTTTTGTTTATCTTTGCAGCTTTTATGACTCTCTGACAGCTTTAACAACTCCCTGACAAACGCACATGCATACATACATATGTATGTAAGCGAGTTTGTATGTTTATTATTTATACCATTCATATAACTATTTGCTGATGCCCATTTTCTTGTGGATTACAGTTGTAAAACATTGGCTGATTCATTCATTTACTCAAGTATCACGGCCTGCATGGGAAATTTGTCTCAGTTTAGATGAGTATAAATTCATCTGTACTTGGCCACACGGTGGCATTACAGTTGATATTGCAGTCCATTGCCATCATTTAATCACTCATTTATTATTATTATTATTTTATTATTATTTCATTTTGTCTCCTCATATCAGGTAGTCATGTTTACTCGTTTCACTGTCCATTCATCGATCATTTCTGTGTTTGTAGTTGTCTCCACTGGCCCAGGTATTGTTGATGACGGTTATGTTCACTTCATACTCTGATTCATGTCTCATTTCTCAACTTTGATGTCTTCACCCAGCCATCCCTTTAACTTTCCTTCTCTTGCAGAAAGATGATGGCAGTTACTAGCATTCAACTTCTCATTTCAGTGCATATCCAAATTCTGTCCTTTCACTCATTCAGTCACTTCATGACTCCCACAGACAGCGCCACTGAAGGTCCCTCAGTTCTCCAGTCGTCTGCTCTGTGCGCTCATGATTTCTTGATGACCCTTGTTATAAGACTTTTTCATCTCCGCAAATTTCTCAAGATCGTAGGCAAAGCACATGTATTCAGTTGGATTTGTCCCTTCAAATCTTGTTTCTTTCAGTTTCCACTGTCACTGTCGAATGTAGCAGAAATGTCAAATAAATAATCTTTTAAAATCTTTCTTTCCATACCTCTTTTTCCCATTATCTCTTACAGATAGCATTAATGACAGTCACGCTATTCCCCATTCGTCTCCTCATCGCTGCGTTCATGATGCTGCTGGCTTGGCCCTTTGCCTTCCTGGCCTCAGTGGGACGCTCCGAGACCGCCGTCGAACCCCAGTGCCTCTGGAGGAGGTGGGTGCCCTAATGTGTATAAATGTGTGCTCTTATTTGTTCCACTATACTTTAGAAAAGTGGTGTTTTATGGGACTGACATGAGAATTTTTTTTGTCTAAGACCTTTCTGTTTTTAGATTGTACATAACTGTTTCAAATATGACCAATCTAGATAATTAGAATCAGTGTATTTTACCTTAATGTTTTTTTTTAAAGCCTCAAATACATTGTCTTGCGTTTGAGTGGATCTGAGTGGGGTTTTCTTCTGTTATCACCAAGATTAGTTATTACACTCTTTGGTGTATTAAGGATAACTTGGTTTATGAAATATCCAAGTATGGAGACTTTGAGGGAACATGTCTAAATGAAATCATAATTTTGATAACACTTTGCATCAAATTGCATGCAGATTGCACCTTTAGAATAGATTTCTGGTTATTTTGCTAATGACCTACTGAAGGGAAGGGCTTTTTCCTTTTTAATTCTAAGTTCCCCCACTCCACAAGGCTTGAGTGGCCAGATCCCTGAAAAAGTCTGATGTGGTATCCAGTCTGATGGGTCAGAAAAAGGGCAACATGGAGGAAAGTGGACCAGTGGGAGAGCAGACAGGCACATACAGAAGGCCTGGTACTATGTTAGAAATAGCAGGACCAGAAATGTTTTGAGGCACTGGCTCAATTTGGGCCTCTTACTGGCACATTAATTGGAGTTAATGTCTCTCTGGGCCTGGGCCATTTGGCAATGCTTATTTTCGAACCCTGTAATGGCTTGTGAAGCAGCACTTACCTTTTTTTTTTTTGATGCTTTACATTTTACACTCCTCATGTTTACTCATGTCTTTTGACAGCTCTGGTTTTCTTATTCTAGATTGAGTGTTTTAGCCTGATTGGTTTCACTGATCGTGATACTGGTATATTCATTGCAATGATCTATTTCTAATAGACCAATGCATTTGTAGCTTTGACCCTTAACCTTAACAAGAAGGGCTGTGGATGGGAATTGTTACACATGTACACAGTTTTATTTGCACAGTCCAAAATGGTCATGGTGAGCAGTCATTGGCTGGCTGCAAACAGCATTCGGCTTCTTCCTGTGGACACTCTTGGTCCCAGTCTCTCTGCAAGAAAGCGAGGACATATTAACCAGACTTTATATTGTGCAGTTGCACCACTGATGGGCTGAGCCACACCCAGGTCTCCGCCTCCACACGTGCACTTAGCCCTGCCTAGACTACCACAGCCTTGTGACACAGAACCAAGAGGTTTTAATTAAAATGTGCTGTGTATCACAATTGCATCATTAACTAAAATAATTGCAATATGATTTTTGTTAAATATCGTCTCTGCTCCCTTCCTTTATATGACTCACTCTTTGTTTTGTTAGGCCTTTCTCAATCTTGCACCTCCTATGCCCTCTAACTCACCGTGGGCGTAATATTCTGTTTTAAGAAAATCGCACACCAGCTACAGGTCCCCTCTTCTTGAATACTTTTCTCAGAAGAAAGACTAAAAATACCACCTGAAACGTTAATGAGCAAGCAAGTGACTAAGGTTGTATTTTTATAGGCGACTTGGGTATTGACAGTGCTTATAATCTTAGTGTGTGGGCAGGAAGGGGAGGGGGGCGATCTCATACATGGAGAGAGAGCTGTAGAGGAAACAGTAAGTTTGAAAAGGAGAGTCAAGATCAAAGAGACATATAGAGAAGAAAAAAAGACAAGTATTAACCAAGTGAGGCTCTGTGTCCAAATGATTTAGGGTGCCAACTGTCTCAGTCGGAAAATAGTCTGAACTGCTCAAAAATTCTCTGAGTGAAATTTGATTTTACACCTAGGGACATGTTACCAACATTTCTTTCTTAACAAAGAGTTTTCATCCTCACCAGAAGGAGTGCCTGAGAGGTGTCCTAACCTGTTAGGAATTCCCAGCCAAATCTGTTTAGATCTGGCATTTGGAGAGGCCATGGCATGCGCTGGATTTAATCCTGGTGTTCAAGAAATGACTCTGGGAATATGCAGGCACCATAGGGCAAAGTATTTTTGCAGCTTGGTCCTGTAAAATGGCCTCAGTTGCAGTCACTGTTTGCTGATGCTGTTTGTTCATGTTCGGCATGTGCCGTCATCATTTTGTAGACTTTTCCATTTTCCTCATTCCATGTTTGCACAATCATTGGAATGGGAGTGGGAATCTTATTGTAAAGCTCAAATTATTTCCAGAATTGCTTTGTGAAATAAGCCTTTTATTTCACTTTGTGCATGATGCTGCTGTCAGATGGAAAGCTCCGATTCCAAAAAAGACAGCTTTGTGTAACAGTTATTTTCCATTTTGACATAGTGACATGAATGTGTCTTTGAAATGTTATAAAGTGTTTGGAATGTTTTTTATGGTTCCAGTGATCATGAAATTTACTTAACCCCACACAGCAATTGAAAGTGGTTAGTGCACCAATTGGAGCTGCAAGGTTTTTGAGTGGCTACAGCCTGTGAGATTGAAAATTGTTTTCTGTGGCGGAGTGAGCTGTGGCTCTCAGCGGCCTTCAGTCTCCATAAATTATCACACACATACACACACCTCCTATAACATACATGCGCTGATGCCACTGACACCTAATGATCCAGATCCGCTGTGGTTCCAGTGGTCTGTTATAAATTGTCTTCCCCATCAGCCAGCTTCAGCTGCTTGAGGAGGGAAATCAATACTTTAAGTGTGTGTGTGTGTGTGTGTGTGTGTGTGTGTGTGTGTGTGTGTGTGTCCACTTTAGGATTGTCTCTACCTTCGAATTCTCAGTGTTATGGACTCTTTCTTCTCCCTCATTTCCTCTAACTCACCCCGATTCCTCTCTGTCCCTCCCCTTTTATATCACCCCCCCTCTGTCCCATCTAGATCAATATTTCCTTCTTTTATTAGCTCATCCCAATGTAAATATCTCTTACTCCACTGTGTAACCTTCACTTGTTTTAAGATTCATAATGTTACATATTTTAATTGTTAATTGCTTAGCCTGCAGTTGCCAAATAGTGTAATAATGTTGTCCTTATAGGTTATATCTTTATTACAGTCTCTTGGTCAAATACTAGATAGAGATGCACTTAAGTTTCTTATTTTATGATCACTGTTTCAGCAAGTACAGAGTGCTGGTATGATTCATTACTTTGACTGTATATACTAGGATATAGATTTGTACCATTAGTTTGGGGATGGGGCAAAAATAATTGAGATGTCATCCACTTTCCTCCATTAGAGAGATCCAACATTCCTCTGTGTCTGAAAAAGGCAGAAAAATATGTCCCATTTAATTGCTGATGTTGGAGATTAGCAATGTGCTCCTTCAGCCCAGTATGCTCTGTCAGGTGTTGGTTTATTCTAATCTACAGTTTAACTGAAACATCTCCTCCTGCACACACACACACACCTTCCTTTCCAGACTGGTGGACGTAGTCCTGAGGACCATCATGCGGGTCATGTGGTTCGCCGGAGGCTTCCATTGGATGACGGTGAAGGGTCGACGAGCGTTGCCCGCAGAAGCTCCCATCCTCACCCTGGCACCCCACTCTTCATACTTTGATGCCATCCCTGTCACCATGACAATGGCCTCTATTGTCATGAAAGCCGAGAGCAAGGATATACCCCTCTGGGGCAGTAAGTAACAAACACAAACATACACAAAGATATGACTCTATCTTTCAGGGAAAGGAAGAGGCAAACTGATACTCAATCTTAAAACCTCTGATCTTATCCACAAAGGCCTTGCAAAATCTGTTGAAGGATCTCTCCATGCACTGGCAGCAGTTGCCACCCAAGCTTATTCAGGCACATGCATGTGGCTTCACATGAATGAGCACTGAGTGATTTTATATTTGGCCCTTGAATCCTAACAGAAGCATCACAGACAGCATCACTTGGTCAAGCTCAAAGCCAAAATTGGTACAGTGCATCATATTTAACGTTTGTGCTTAATATCGTATGTGGTTCCTTACAAATAAATAAATAATATAATGTAATATAATAGATACACTGGTGTGGGATGTCTGCCAGTTATTAAAGGGCAGAATCACATCAGTTAAAGATTCATGCTGCTGTGTATGTAAAAAGATAGGGGTTGATCCACTCAACTATGCAGGGACTGCTTACTAGGGGTGTAACAATCCATTGATCTGGATCAATATAACGATTCAGTGGTCAACTATCCAATATATCGATGCAAAGTGAAAATATCGATCCATATCATTTTTAAGATACGCCTTTATTTTGAAATTCCTACAACATGTCTGTGTGCTGTGTCATCATTTCCGTCCAAACACACCTCCTTCCTAAACTTTCAAACAGTGCTAACACCAGGCAGATAATGTAAAGCAGCCAAGAAAAAGACAATGAGGATATTTACTCCCCTCTTGTGAATAAATCAGCATATCTTCTCATATTGATCGCAGGCCCCTGAATTTAACTGAATCGAATTGGTATCATGGCAGACTTTGTGATATCAGCAAATATCATATCATTGTCCAAACCCTTACTGCTTACATGAGGGGAGGATAGATAAAAGTACCGCTTGGCCTAACAGAATCACAGTGAAATGTTTGTAAGTGAGTGAAGCCAAAAACTGTAACACTCTCCAAAGATGTTCTTTGACATGTTAAGTATTTGTTTGGATTTGCATGTCTAGGCTAGAGATGAGTTGTATCTTATCCTGCTGCAAGTGCTGTAATAATACACAACACTTGTGCCTCACTTTGTGTTCTTTCTCTATGTTTCTCTTTCAAAAACCTTGTTGTGTCTCACTTTGTTACCCATGTGCACAAAATCCTTTTCTCTCCCTATTAACACAGTAGAGCACAGCCCTGCTATGCGCTAAGTTGGTATCAGTAGGGGTTGTGACTGGGCTGTAATTGTATTATTGTGGCTCATGGCTGTGCGAATCAGTCCAGTCTTCATTGGCTTACCTTGTTGGCGCCTAAAGATGTCCTATCTCATTTACTAAGGATAGCCTTTTCAGTCTGTCTCTTCCCAAGGTTTTTGCATTTCACATTTTTTCAATCCTCTGTTCAGGCTATTTCAGTTTTGACTTGATTTGTTTGATTGATTGCTATAGCACTGGCTTAGAATCAAAATTATGGAAATAAGGACACTTAAATAGACGAATGCATGTAATTGTTCAAACAGATCTTTATTGTTCAAATTATCCTAACTGTTGATGGTTACAGGTGCGAGTAACTACTTAATGGTTGGGTCTAAAAGTGCTTTCACTGTTTTTATTCTCATGTCTTACTTGGCTGACAGTTTAAAAACCAGGGCACTATGCTGGTAGCCTACTGATACTACTTACCTTGCTTGATTCAGCAAGGAATCCAATTGCAGGAAGCACCCAATGAACTGTGTAGGAGCTATGCAGGTGTAGCTAACACTTTGGGTAATGGGTTCTGCTTTAGTAGAGCCTTGTAGTGTTTTAGTGTCTAGTTGGTCTCTGTTACTTTGCCCGTCTGACAGCAGATCCTATTAGCAAGGTTACCCATTCAGTTACCTGTCATGTGGAAGACCCAGCCGTTTGTTTTACCGTCCCTGCCAGGAGGGTGTGATAAGCCAAGGTGTGTGTTTTATTTTAGCCCTCCTCTCCCCTCCTCCTGCCCTGCCTACTAAGTCAGTCATTAGTCACTTTGGTACAGTAGGCCCAAGTGAGGCTTGCCAAGGCCCAAGCTACTGCAGCTCTTCCTGTTTATAACATAGATTTGAAACCATTTTTGGACACCTTAGCTCAGTTTCAAATTTTCATTTGTCAGTAGCGTGCAGTCAGCCAAAAAGTTCTTTTGAAGGAACTTGAGCAGCATATACAGTAGATCTGAACTCAAAATGTCATGATTAATGTTATGTAGTATTATTTTGTGTGACCTCCTTGTACACTATCCGGTCCTGAAAATGTTAAAATGAAGGTTAAGACCTATTGGTCCTATTCACCTGAAATCTGACTAGTCCCGTTTGGCCCTGCAGTGGGAACCAGGCAGTAGTGCCTGGCCGAACCAGTGGAATCCAGAGTAGGCATTAAGTCCCCTGATCAGCCACAATGACGTACGTACACTCTCTCTCAGGCTACTAGCTATAACCCTAATCCCTTCCTCTTGGCAGACAGCACACAGTTGGAATCAATCCCTCCTTACTTTTCTCTGCATCGCTCTCTTCTTTCTTTACCTCAGGTTGGCTTCCCTCTTCTCTCTTTGTCTCTCTGTCAGGGTGCCATCGCAGGCATTGCTTTTTCCCCCCATGTCTTTGACATTTTGTGAGGATGGAATATTATAATGTCCAAGAACCAGATGTATCCGACTTCAACAAAGCCCTGGAAATACAACCAAATGGAACATTTACAGTTGGACTGTTCACTGTTCGACTGATCATAGTGCTGCACGTCCATCCTTTGTGACTTCTAATCTAGAACTATAATTTCAGTCTTTCACACTCTGCATAATATACCGGTATTAGGTGAGTTCCTTCTATAATAATGAACTCTCTTTGTATTACCCAATCTAACCACAAGAACGTTTTTACAAGTAAGATAATTTTGAAAATATGGCAGTTGGACCTTAAGGTGAATGGAATAATCAGCGGCAGGGAGAGACAAACAAGGACGTGGAGAAAGTGGAGTAGGAAGTGAAATTGACTGTTGAGTTGTTACTTGAGTTTTCACATGCCCTCTCAGGCTGTCACACTGTTGTTGTGAAAAATGGTAATGGTCCATGTAGTCTTGAAGACAGTTGTGCTTAAGGCGATTTCAGAAAGACCTGGAGATAGAAATCAGGTTATTGGTATTTAGTAATGCACTAATCTTGTAAGCAGAATTGGTTGATACTGATATATGCCAATTTGGATTCAGTCTCTTAAACTATCAGCTAGAAGTTGTCAAATGTAAGTAATCGCTGGTACAAGGACACATAATGATATTAATGAGACTTTTGTTTGAATTTGTTTTGTGTTTGGGTTATTTGCACTTCATGGGAGTCTAGCCTTAGAGAAAAGGGGGTAAGTTTGCTAAATTATACTGTCAAAATGAATTTCTGTAATAAAATAAACAGGGGTCTGCCTTGAATTGAAATCTGGAATAAACAAGACAAAAACTTTGCAGGGAGGTCAACCCACAGCCAAATCAAAAGCAGACATTAATTCAATCTGACAGTTTACAGCCTACATAGAAATGTTTGCCGTTCTTAAGCTTGCCTCTTGTTGAGCACTGGAGGCAGAATTTTCATTATAAAAGTGAACATCTCTGCATTTCATGAACACAGTCTGTTCTTTTTCTTGTCCAAAGTACTAAACATTCATACACTCTCTACACTTGTGCAGTATGCACAAATGAGGTAAGAAAAGGCTCATGCCCTAAGTGAATATATACAGGCAGGAGTAAACTCAAAGTGCTGGTGCCTTAAATACTATTCAGCTTACTGCTGAGTCCAAAACAGTGGAAGAAAAAAGAGAGAAAAAAACTGTCTCTGTGAAGTGTATGTTCAGTATCCACATACATGTGTATTCATGATGAAAGTGTCATATGCGTGGGTGAGGATCAGCTGGTTGAGTGGTAGTGTTCAGTTGGGTGTCTTGGGAATGAAACTTCTGAGCCTGGAGGTGCGGCCTCAAATGCACAGAGAGCCACTTCCCAGATGGTAAGTGGGTAAGCAGTGGGTGGAGTGCGTAGGGTCCAAGGTAACATCCTTTCCATAGGCAGTGTCTAAGATATGTCCCGAATGGCAGGTGCCTTTAATGCATTTCACTGTTTTCATTACCTGTTAAAGGGCTTTCTGGTCAGCAGGAGAGCAGTTGTTGAACTAGACGTTGATGCAGTTTGTCAGGATGCTCTCAATGGTGCAGTGATATAAGTTGACCAAGACCTGTGTAGAGTTTGGCCCTCTTTAATTTCTTCAGGAAGTAAAGGTGTTCTTGGGCTTTCTTTAGAGGGCTTGAGCTGTTAAGGAACCACAAAATGTCCTCAGTGACGCGGTCCCAGGAGTCCCAGGAACTTGAAGGTGACAACCCGTTCTACCTCAGTCCCTTCACTGAAAATTGGAGAGTGTATCTTGAAATTACTGAAGTTCACAATGAGCTCCTTGGTCTTATTCCTGAAGAGGTTGAGGTTATTTTTAGAGTTGGACCTCTTAGGCCATATCATCATTATTGGGGATTATTCATTTTAGTTTCTCAGCCAATGTCAATTTTCAGTTTTACACAAAGTTACACATATAGGATATCCTTAATTAAGTTCCAAT
>OMKZ01036515.1:7133-21995 GCA_900302535.1 Neoniphon sammara | reverse complement strand
TTTTTTTTTAAAAAAAAAAAAAAAAAAAAAAAAATCAAGAAACCTTTTAATTTCTAATCTAAAAATAATATAACTTTTTCCATTTAGCAATAGCTCTTTAAGCACAGCTTAATGACTGCTAAGCAACATGTAATGGCTGGTATACCTGATGATTTCCTGTGAGTGCATTAATACTTAAATGAACTGCTCTGAGGTTATAGCCTTGTTAATTGGGTAGTTTCCAATGGCATCAAACATGACTTCAATCAAAAGAACCTGAACTATCTGTTTTATAATAAAAGTATTCATGTAACAAGAACAAGCCTAAACGAGATGCAATGACATGCAGTAAATACTGTGGTGAATACTGTGTGGTGGGTTCCCAGTTTAGTCCAATACCTTAGCAGCACAGATGAGTTTTTGAACTTTCTGGAGGTGGTGTTGCGTGTCTGTTGTGTCTCTCCTTCCGTTTTCTCCTCCTCCTGCTGTCCCATTTGAACTCTCCCTCTCTCCTTCCTCCTCACCTCCCTCTTCCTCCAGGTCTGAATCCCATCCTTTCATGCTCAGCAGCCGGTCTGTCAGGGACTAAAAGGATGCAAGCTTTTTGTTTCATCCAAATCCCTCACAACACTGGCCGTAACATGTAGCCTAACACTGTTGAATGCATATACCCAGGTTACAGATACGCTATTCTGCAGCTTTGAATAAACATGAACCAATTGCGTGGTAGGAGGAATGAAAAATAGACTTTTAGTGTCACTAGATGGCTTTTCCGCCTTGCTAAGAATAAAATTATGGGAGAAACACTTAATACTTGTCACTTTTGCCATGAAAATGGTCGATTCGATGATACTGAACATCAGCAAAAGATGCATGCTAGCAGCAGCAAAAACATCTGTATCAAAATTCACAAACGCATATGGGTCAACCTGTAGAAGCAACCTCACCTTGATGCGCTCGTCCTTGTTGGTCACGTCCTGCAGCATCCCAGTGTAGGCCACTTCACACCTCCTCATTTCCTCCTCCAGTTCACTCACTCGCTCCACCCATCCCTCCGTCTGCTGTCGCAGCTACAGAGCGAGATGGACGCACAGGCAGAAGAAGTGATGATGAAGTGATGGTGGGGAGGCAAGACATGGAGGGAGAAACAGAAAGTAGGATTATATCTTGGGATGCAGTGGTATGTTTCACCCATGAAATGTGGATGGAATAATCACTGCTGTAAACTGACTGAGTAGCACCCAACATCCTTAACTCAAACCATGTCATAAATAAAATCACCTTGTATTCTAGCTCTATGCATAAACATTATATATACAGTCGATATTTTTAAGTGTGCTTGGTGTCTTACCTGTGAGTTGCTCTCCTGAAGGAGTGTGTTCTCCTCTTCAGCTGATTCCAAGTTCCTGTGTAGTCGGTCGCTGTTCATACTATACACCTTCAGAGTGGTATGTGCCTAAGGACAGAGACATAAAATTTCCCTTGAACCACAGATAGACAGAACAGAGGAGGAAAAGTAGAAGAAACAGAGGAGACAGACAAGAGAAAGAAGGCAGGGAGAGGAGAAGAGGAAAACAAAGAAGGCAAGAGAGAAAATGAGGAGGAGAAGAGGACGGTACCTGTTCTTCCTGTGACTGGAATTGTTTTGTTTCTTCTTCACATGTTTTCATGCTCTCCTCCAGCTCGGCTATCTAGAATGATAACAACAAAAAACTGCCAATTAATCCATATACCAACACTGTAATGGATGGACATTCAGATTCTAATAAAAAGCCTTGCATATTTTTACCTGGTACTCTTAACATAACTTAGAGTTTGGTACAGTTAGTGAATGGGTGTGTGTTTGTGAGTGCCTACCCTTCTCTCTTGCTGCATCCTGTGCTCTCTCTGTTGATCCAGTTGGTCCTTCAGTTGTTCCAGATCTCTCTCCAAATCCCCTTTAGCTCGCTCCAGCTGCCCAGCTTTCACCTGGAGGAAGAACGAGAGGAGATGCCATCAGAATAAATTCTCTACGTGTTTATGAGAGAAAGAATTAAGTCAACTTTTTAAAAGCTGGAACACAGTGTGAAGCTACATCATCCATTCAAATATTGTTAAAATCAAACTGGTCCCACTGGATCAGACCAATAGAGACAACCTGGGCGTGAATGCAAACTGGCTTATGTGAAGCATTTAAAAATAGTGCAGTCCTCTTTATGCCCTCTAACCAAGGATGATGGGCCTAAGAAAAATTCACCAACTCTCCAGCACTGGACCTGTCATTATTGCCAGAGTGAAACAAAAGTCTGTCATCCAGGACCAGAATAAGACCAGTGAATTAAAAAGCAAAAAAGCTTAAAATCAAATCAAAGTGAACACTGACAAAAGGATATACAAAATAAATTAAAGGATTAAACTGTCATGCTTCCATTATGTGAAGCACTTTTTAACTAAAAAGTGCTAATTAAATTAAGTTTCTCATTAACATCATTATTTCACCACCATCATCATCATCATCATCATTGTTGTTATTATTATTATTATAATTATTATTATTATTACCATCATCATTATAGGGGAGGCTTTAATGTTTATGATATAATAAGCCAATGTTTACCTGTTAAGGGTCACAGAGTTATACTTATACATTATTACCAATTTATTAATCTACTGTACAACTGTAAATATTATTACTGCCCCATTACTGCCCCAAACATTATTACTGCCCCATTTCATGCTAACAAAAACAGTCCCATCACACATGAACAAAATATACATTAACATTGTCCCAAACAATAACAAGTCACTGTTTCTGCTACTCCCAAGCAAATGCAGATGAAACTGAAAGTCTGTGGAATTGGCATTGACAGCAAACACCCAAACTCAGCCTACAAGGCTGGACAATGAACTTTCCAGGCACAAACACAATCAGCTATCAAATAGGTGATTTTCTTATGCATTGCTCTATTGATGCATGAACTGAGATTAAGTCCTTTATAAGCTTAACAAAAATGAAATGATTTGACAGGCACTTTGTCAGGCACCATCATCCTGAAAGGCACCCAAGACATCATTGTCAAATCATCACAAGCTGAGAACAGTTGCAGTTTTATCACTACTGTGCATTGCAATTCATCCCATTTCATTTGACTCTGCTTTCATGTGCAACAAGAAGAGACCTCCAGACAGAGGCATAAAATGTAGCCATGAAAATGCACTACTTCTGTTGATGCACACAATCAGTGTGCATCAACTGGCCAGTTTGCAAGCTGCCCTATTGTCTAACCCTATCATTCATCACAGATGAGGACAAGAACATTTTTTTAATTCATTAACTTGGGGATTTGTCGATTTCCATCTTACCTCCAGATGCTCTGTTTTTTCAGTTTGGGCCAAGACTCCGCTGTCCCTCAGTGAGTTCTCCAGGTCATCATACTACAAAAAATAAAGAAGAAAATCAGATTTAAGTGCAGAAGAAGCATGCACTCCTAACAATGCACAAAAGACTGTTTGTTCTGTGAGTTATTTATCAGGCCATGTTACATTAATTAGACTAAATTTAAAAGGACCAACATATGTGAGACAGGCACTGCCTCCAAGCCAGCAGACAGTCAGCACTGGCATTAGCACTGACCTCTTGTTGACATGTGCTGAGAGTCTCCAAGACTTTACATTTCTCATTCAGCAGCTCTGCCACTTGATCTGCCAAACGTCTCTCTTTACCTAAGAAACAGAGAATACAAAATATAGGGACACACTGAATTATTCTATTTCTATGACATCTCTGCTTTATGGAGCGGTATGCAGTGGACAGAGAGCTGAAACATGACAGTGTTCAGAGATGTTTTGGTTTTACTACTGTGTCAAGATGTAGAATTTTGATGTTAATGAAGTAGTCACAGAAACTTACTTCGATACAGCCTGCTTTTGACCTGCAGAGGAACAGGGAGACCACAGTAAGATTAGTCATCAGAGGGAATGATGGGCTGGTGTCATGTTTGTGTATCTATGTATGAACCAGAACTAAAACATCAAGATGAACGGCATTATTGTAAACAAGCTGCAAGTTTGTATGTGTGTGTCTGTGTGCATGTGTGTACATGTACTCACAGAGCTATAACATCGACAGCTGAACACAAGCACTGTTACAAGCCCCACCAGGCCAGAGATAATGATTGGTTCCCATGGGAACCCATACAGGTCCGGCCCTGGTCTGATGTCATCAGGCAGCGACGATACAACCTAAATGAAAGTGGGGGTGTAATTATATAATACAATATAATGATTCCATGGGGATGCCATAGGAGCATGAATCAATCAATAAGTGAGGTGGATGCTATTTTGCCACCTGTTTAATAGTAGAAACAGGTGTTCCTACAACCTAGAACACTCACTGTAGGAGTGGATCCTACCAGAAACTGGTCCAAGCAGAATCATTACTTTAAAAAGACACCCTATAACCTCTCTCATGCCGCTTTCCTCTACAAGCCCAATACACTTTTAACTGGATGGTAAACATCCATCTCCCCCTGGAGCAGAGAACTGATGTTTTATTGCAAACTCAAACAGTCTACACGCAATGACACTTCTTTGGGTTTAAAAAGGGAATTAGGCTCTCTAATCTTTTGCTGTGATGCCAACACTGAATATAATGTTTCTCTAATTAAACACCTGATAACTGACATGATGCTGTTGATACTGTAAAGGCTTGACAGTCAGACCATAATTGTTAAAAGAAGGAAATGATACCCGACAGGGCTAGTGGCAAATTTGGTCTTTCGGGAAGGTTCACAGACATCTTCTGCCCACAGAAAAACAGAACAGACCTTAACCATGAGAATGACGTTAACAACATTATGTCAGTCGACAGTTACTACCTATTCCCCCGTTGTACATTTCCAAAACGCAAACTCAGACAGCTCTGACAACTGGTTAATGGCATCGACACACACATATGCAGTTAAAATGAACGGCATAAAGTCACAAGAGATGCGAAGCCCCGTGAGATGTTGACCAATGCCTGGTAGTCCGTTACGTTACGCTGTAAAAGCTAGCTAGCTAATGCTAACGAGAACTGCCACATAACGTACATCCTTCACTTTCTCCACGGCGATACTGTAGTAAGCCTCTGCCGTCGCTTGGAACTCGGCCGCCTTGTTGGCCAGTTTTTCACTCGCCGGGAGTTCCGCCATATCCAAATTATTTCATTTGACTGATATTTTGTACGTTTATGTTATCATTGGGAAGAGATGGCGAAGCTGTCACCCGGGTTAGCGGCGAATCCACATCCTATTCACAACACCAACGCTGAAAAGAGGATCACGTCATGTTGCACGTTCATGGGGGGAGACAGAATATTACAGCCTCTGCAAAAACTCACTCAAACGTATTAGATGGTATTTTAATGCTGCAGAAGAGGACTACCGTACATCTGAAATAGGAATTTAAATACATTACAGAACTTACACGTTCTTAGAAAGGTTTAAAGACCCGTGTAATTATACGCCCATCCCCGCCAGTTTAAATGGTTGACTTGCAACGTCACCAATTGTAGAACGCCACACTGGCACATCAGAGCGCTTTTAAAGTGACACCGAAGCAAACAGGTGGAACTTAAACAAACAAGAATATTAACAATAACCTCTTTCATGGGGCACAGACCAACTAATACAATTATTTCACACTTCTTAAATATTGAACTAGGATGTCCCATGTAAAACAGGCTCTGTGGAAGGGTGTGTGACCCTGTGGCACCTGCTTTGAGTTTCAACCGCAAGTCGGTCCAAGTAAGTTAAGACACAGGTAGATATTTCAATCCACAAAATCATATACTCAGTACTCAGTCAATGCTCCATTAGCCTCACACTCACCGAAATTACTTCAGTTGCATCCATGTGAAACCAGAGCTCAAATCCTCATTTTGTGAAAATGTGCCTTTTAGCAGTGTTGCCTGCCAGCTGGCTAAAGAAGTGTAATAGAGAACAGCCCTAAGGAATGTCAGTGACGTTGGAACCAGCTTGACAGTTGGGAAGTAGGCCGCTTTGCATGCCAGAGAGACAGTCAACTAGATCAACGGGTGAAGGACAAGTCTTCTCAGCATGTAGACACTTTCAAAACAGCTGTGTGGGTCACTAACCGTCAAGTTCAAAGTCAAGTATATTTAGAGCTCTTACTTACTGTTACAGTCTCAAAGGGAGTACAGGAGCACAGTTTAAAGAAGATATAAAACGACACCCCCTGACCTTATCCCTGTCCAAAGTTCTGCACCCAGAGCGGCCCCATACACCCATACAAAATGACCTATTCAGGACAAAACTTAACACAAAAGGCACAAACCTAGTGATACCTGACTAAGCATGATATGGTGGAGTCAGTCTGAATTTCTTAGTATTGTGATAACCATCAAGTCCTACCTGCACAATAAGCCATTTGAGAAGCTCCCTCACTGCAAGAATATGAGTTGTTGCATCTCCAGCAATCTGATGAATGGACTCCAGAATCTGCTTTGTCACCCCTGTGTTCACAGTCACAGAGAGACAGGGACATTCACAGAAGAGTTTTTACAATTGAGCCCTTAGTTTTGTTTTTTGTTTGTTTGTTTTTCTGAATGCATTCATGGTATTTCTGCTTTATTAAGTGTTATATGGTACATAGTGATAGGGTAAATGAAACAGTGAGCAAGGATAACAGGTTATGAGTTCAATTTGAAACCATAAGTTCAATGACAGCAAAATGGGAGTTTGATGTTAGCAAAACTAAATTATGCCAAGAAAGCAGTTTTGATTGCAAATGTAGCTAATCAATTTGCACAAGTCAGTTCAAGTGCACAGTGCATCAGTGCAATTCTTCGTGCAGCCAGCCTCAAAGTGTCCAAATTTTTCAGAATAAGGTCCCATTAATGTATGAGTGCTAATCTGATCTAGGTACTGTCTTTGCAAATTAGCTGATGTTAGCTAAAATGTTTTGATGTGAGCAACATTGTATATGTATATGTAAAAGTAAATCAGTCATGTACTGTATGTATCATATTGCATCTTCATACATTCATTTCGGACCCCACCTTGTGTTTGGACAAGAAGTTCTATGAGTGCCCCTAGCCATAAGATACAAACTTGTACCATATAACACAAACAGTATTACTCTACCTTGTTTGCCTATGAATGGAATGAAGCAAGCAAGGACGTTTGATGCTTTGCAGCAGGAAACTGAGTTTTTTAATTAGAATACAAAGCTTGTTTCTTCGTTTACTGCAAAATTGTTATAAACTGTAGCAGGCCAAGTAACACACTTTAATCATTTTTCATGATGGAGGGATACGGGTCATCCATACCTTTCAGTGGCTGTGGACCTCCATGGTGAGGACTGGATACCTCTATAATTGGCCTCTCTTCTTCACTTCTCTTCTGCATCTCTCCTCTTTTCTCTTTCTCAGTTTCCCTCTCTTTTTCCACCAGTCCACCCTGTTGTCCATCCTTCTGGTTTTCCTCCCCCATCACTTCATCTTTGAGGGTTTTGTTGATCAGACCTGTGTAAGAATGATACATCAGTGCCACTGGCCTCATCTGTGTTTTGCAAGGGAACAAATGTAGTGTGACAGTTACAAGTCAAAATTGTTGTTAACATTAGCAAAATAAACAAATGATGATATTGGCTAAATTAAAAGATTACTACTATGTAAGTCAATATAATCCATAATGAACAGAGAAGACTTTGAGGCTTTGTAGACATTAATACCTTGATGGTCTGTGTTACTGACATCTGATTTCCCTGTGTTGAGTATCTCTTTCACTCTCGCCAACAGCATATCTAGTTTCTGAAGGGCGATGAGCGTACTGGTCTTTTTCTTGTCCTCCTGTGGCGCATCAGCAAGCTTTACACTCGGACTCATGAGCATCTCCCTGTGGTGATGCAGGAGTCTTTCCATATCTGAGAGTATGGATTCGTCATTGCCAGGGTCTTCAATCTCAGCTTCCGAGATGCCCAAGATGTAATTCAACCACTGCAGTTTGTGTTGCCCAAAGAGCTCGATCACAATTGTGGTCTCATCTACGCTCATATGGGCAAGGAGTTTCTTGTAATGTTTGGCGAGTGTTCCTGCTGTTGTTTTGAAGGGAGCCTCAGTGGTGGGAGAAGGGGAATGGGGACGAAAATGGGAGTCAGTCGGGGAGGGAGTTGATGTCTGGGTCTCGGTAAAGGGAGGCGAAGGCTCGGGCTGCTGTTGGGACTGGGAGGCTGCAGTGTTGGGCTGAAAATCTTGAATATGAACCTGAGTTGAATCAGTAATTGAATCCACTTCTTGTTCAGGAGTCAGAGAAGCCTGTGGCTGGGAGACTTCTTCTGCCCTGTGGTCAGAACTGGCTGCAGATTCTTCAGCCTCCTCACTTTCAGTGCTGGGTGTCGGGCTAAAATAACTGAAGGCGTTTTTGAAAAGACCAAATGCTCCTCCACTTTTAGTCATGTCTGTGCCTCTGTTTTGATCTTGAGAGGCAACTGAAGAACCTAGGGGATCATTAGACTCATTTGAACCAGCCTGTTCAGATAGCACAGACTGACTTTCAGCAATCTCACTGGGTAAATCTGAAATATCCAATTCTCTCTCAGCCTTGCTGGCAGATTTCGGATTACTATCCCCATCACCATCGTTACTCATCATCAGCCTATTAACACCTTCATTCACGCTTGTATCATCATATGATAGACTTTTCTTCTCGTCTTCCTCATCAGTGATTCTCTCCTTCTCTGTGGTGTCGATCTGGTGATCAGAGTGTCTTTGTTTTGTTATCTTCTGAGCAGTTTCACCTGAATACTTCAGATCATTGTCTGTGAGCTCTGTTTTATCCCTCTGACCAAGTACGATGTCATTTGAAAGTTTTTTTGTCTCACCTGAATACAGTTGATCTTCTTCTCTGTCCTCAGCTGTCTGATTAAATACAATGTCATCAGAAAGGCTATGATTACTTGTCTCATCATTGTCTCTGTGCTCGACTTTTTCTGTCTGATCAGCTACCAAACTTTCAACTTCCCCACTTACTTTTGGTTCACTGTTTTTTCTTCCCAGCCATTCTTCTGTTCTCTCTTCTTTCACCTTGTCAAACTCACTGTCCTCATTTGATGTTTTTTCCTCCTTTTCTTTTTCTCTCTCCTCTTCATCCTGTATCCTCATTGTATCACTCCTCTTCACCTGCATTCCCTCAGTAGATGTGTTCTGACTTTCCTTTCTAGTTTCCGCTGATATCTGACCATCATCATCCGTCAGATTATGCTTTCCTGGTTTTTCTGCCCTTTCATCTGCTGACCTCAATCGATCCTTAGAATCAACTTGCTCTCCTTCTTGCTTTTTGTTGTTCATCAGAGATCCATCTGTGGCATCCTGAGGATAAAACTCATTTGAACCTTCCATCACAGGTGCTTCTCTAGTTGAATCCGCGCTCAGGCTTGAAATAACTGATGCTTGCCTGCTCTCATCTAGTCTCCTCTCTTTCTCTTCACTGCTATTCTCATTCTCCACATCCTTCCCCTCTTTCTCTGACATCTTTGGAGACATAAAGGATTGATCAATATTATCTTGATTGGGTGTCATCCCACTAGAGGCCAATCTGTCTCTATCCCCTTCTGAGGCGTTTTCATGGAGAATTTCGTTGCTTACACTGTTAAACTGGGATCTGCCAAACTCCTGAGATCTACTGTGGTGAGGGGACTCAACGGGGTGTGTCTCTCCCTCCTGTCCTAACACAGCATGGCGTGTCTCTTCCTGAGTGGTGTAAACCTCGCGTTTCATCGAGGCCTTGTCTACTCCTGCTGTGCTATTGTCAAGCATGGCTGCCGTATCACTAGTTTTTATGCTCTCAGCTGCTAAGACAGTATCCTCCTCCTTGTTGTTACTGTCTAAGATGTCTAAAACGTTGTCATCATTACCATCAGCAGCGGCTGACACTCTGGTACCTGGCTCTGTCTTGATCTCTGTCTCTTTGTGACCAATTTCCTCAGATCGGGTATCTATGGTTAAGACGTCGTCCTTGCTATTGTCTAAGATCTCTGAAACGTCGTCATCTTTACCATCAGCAGTGACTGACGCTGTGGCACCTTGCTCTTTGCCTATCTCTGAGGGGAGGTTTTGGTCTTGAGTTTCTGCCACCTCTGATTTACTGGGATCTCTGGTGGAGCTACTGCCATTACTTGATTCTGTTCCCTCATTTACTGTTTCTGATTCAATTTCTTCTTCTCTCCCTTCTTTGCTTGGCTCTGTCTTTCCCTCTGTCACTGCAGGTTGTGAGTGAGCAGACTGAGTGGTGGCCACATTTTGCAATTCTGTTTCTTGTTCTAGGTTTTCATCCTCTTCTCTCTCTTTAAAACCACTTCCTGTTGTCCCATCACTTTCAACATTATCTTTTATGAGGCCTGAAAGATCCCCAATCCCTTTATCCAACCAAGAGTGAGACAGTGGTGGTTCCATTTCATGAATTGTCTTCTCAGCCTCTCCTCCACTGGTTATTTTCTCCTGTTTTATCAGTGTCTCTCCTGTTTCTGCTATGGTATCATCAAATATGGTTGCCCTATCTGTGTCACCAACATTAGTTTTTGTGCTATGAGGAGCGAAGATGGTATCCTCTCCGGGGATTTTACCATTTCTGTCCTCAGTTGTGCCTAATTGTGAGGAAGGCAGACTCTTTCCACTCCTGTCTTCTTCATCACCACTAACTTGACTCTGCTGTGGTTCTTCATCCAGCGTCGTAGAAAAGGTTTCATCACTTGCTGCATCTCGGTGAAGAAGTCCTGTCTCTGTTTTACTACCCTCATTTGCATCAGCATCACCACTTGCCTTGATTTTGACAGACGTATCAGTGAAGTCTTCTGTTTTATCAATCTGATTTGCAAAAATGTGTTTCCCTTCCTCATCTGTTGTCTCTGTCTTTTTGCTTTGTGGTTCATCCTCCTCAACGTTACCCACAGAATATCCCATGGAATCCAATGTGGAATTCAAAGTGGACCCCTGGGTACTATCATTTGGGGTTATGAAATCCTGATTAACATCTCTTGCAGTTTCTAAAGAACTTTTCTCATCTCCTGTACTTTTTTGTTTACTTTGGTCCTCCTCCTCTTCCATCTTATTCTCCGCTGATTTTTCAGTAGAAATCTCATCCACTTCATTCTCAGTTTCTGCAGATCTTTTGTCATCTGCTACACTTGTCTCTTCATCCTGAAGTTCTAGATCATCATCATCATCATCATCTACTTGAAGGAAGCTGTCCAACATGGAGGACAATCCACCTATGGAGAAGACAGACTGGGACTCTTTCTCCAACTCTGTCTCTTTGTGACCAACTTCCTCAGATCCGGTATCTATGGTTAAGATGTCGTCCTTGCTATTGTCTAAGATATCTAAAACACTGTCATCGTTACCATCAGCAGTGACTGACTGTGTGGTACCTGGCTCTGTCTCTATCTCTGAGGGGAGAATTTGGTCTTTTTGAGTTCCTGTCACCTCTGATCCACTGGTGTCTTTACTGGAGCTACTGCCAATACTGGCATCTACTCCCTTCATTACTGTCTCTGCTTCGGTTTCAACTTTCTCTTCTCTCTCTTCTTTGCTTGGCTCTGTCTTTCCCTCCTCTTTCAGTGCAGGTTGTGAGTGACCGAATTCACTGGTGTCCACATTTTGCAAGCCTGCTGGTTCTTCTAGGTTTTTGTCCTCTTCTCTCTCTTTAACGGCAATTCCCGCAGTGTCATCACTTCCACCTTTATCTTTTCCAAAGCCCAAAACATCCCCAATCCCTATATCCAACCAAGAGCGAGACAGAGGTGGTTCCACTTCCTGGATTGTCTCCTCAGCCTCTCCTCCACTGGCTGTTTCCTCAGGCGCAGACTCCTGATTTCTTGGACCAAAACCCAGTGCACTGGACAGTCCACTTCCCAGCCAATCCAAAGTCCCTGTCTCTTTCCTCTCCTCATCCTGTAATTGGTTGCTTTCTAGGTCTAGAGCCAGCCTCCTGATCCTAAATGTCTCTCCTTTTTCCTCCTCTTCCTCTTCTTTTTCTTCCACTTCATCTCGCTCTCTTTCTTTGGGATCATCTGTTCTTTTATCACCTCCAAATCCCAACCATCCAGTCACAGCTGAAGTAAAAGAATCATCAGTTTCTTCTCCCTTGTCCTCGTCTTTTTCCATACCTTCACTGGAAATGTCAAGGTTTCCCTCTCCTCCCATTCCCAGCCATCCTGTCACTGATGACGTGAAAGAGGCTTCAGGTTGTTTCTTGTTTTTTGTCTCACTCTCATCTTCAGCCAAATCAACAGGTTCTCCCTCTTCTGCCAGACCTAGCCATCCTGTGACTGACGAATCAAACCAGGAGGAAGAGGAGGGGGGTGAGGCGGAAGAAGGAGACCCACCTTGTTCATTCTGAGCCAAATGTGTCTGATCACCATCACCAGGGTCTTCTTCCTCATGAGGTTTGTCATTTTCTATAAATGTGCTGTCAACTTCCTTTGCAGAAAGTGGAGATTCTGTAGTGGGATCTTTAGATGTTGAAGAACCTTTAGCATTGTTGTCATTAATGTCTGGGCTGGTCTGGGTGGTTTCTGACTTTTGGTTTTGGATTCCCTGCTCATCATCGTCACCATTGTCCAGATAGCTGGAGTCAATGGGATAGCCATTCTCATCCATACAGAAGAAATCAGATTTCTGAATGAGGAGGGGAGAAAACAATGGCAATGAATACAAATTATTGCATTATTTAGAACATGTTTTACATTCAGCTGTATGCAAGACTTGTTTTAATAGCAGTTTATCCTACAGAAAATAAAGACTACTAATCCTAAACTTGAATAGACACCTACTGCTGTACATATATATATATATATGTATATATAATGCAGTTCTAATTTGTTTTTGTATACTTATCAATAGGTACTAATTAATTTACGATCACCCTGTCTACTAACTATGTGTCATTATGTTTTGGTCACAGCCTGCAATCTCTATTGAAATCAAAGCATATTTACCTGTGTCTCCACTACTTTCTCTGTAGTTGCATATACCTCCTCCTCCCTCACTGCATCCTTCGGGAAATAGCCAAACTGTTTGTCAATCTAATATTTAAAGAAAGGACAGAAAATAGATCACAGGTCCATAAAGCCACAAAAGCATCAGAGGGTACTGGTGAAGAATGACAAGAAGGAATACAGGAAAGAGTACTGAAAACAGATGAGATGACAGGCAGACGGTGGTACTAGTGCTCTTGAAAAAACATGATGACAACCACATTTGTGAGACCCCTAAAATATAATTTGAGACTAGAGATGTCATGTTTAGGTGTAATCAAGACCTTTTAAGGCCTTGAATTTACATAATACAATTGAAGACATTTCCAGGACTTTTTCAGGACCTTTTGACACCCTGAATCACCCACTGAGCCTTGAAACATAAACTTTGCATTATAAATATTAGTCTTCTTCATCACACACTTTTTTCTTCAAATTATGGGAAAACAAGCTAAGAGTCATTCCTCATGGTTGTTCAAAAATCACTGCAACACACTGTGTCAAGTGGCTTATTGCTTTTAGAAAACATCAATAACACATCATTGCACTGACAGAAAAGAGAACAATATCAATACTATAACAAGCCAGTATCAAAACAAATTGGTTTGAAGAAGTATGGATGATGATTTTAAGTTAGATAATTTACGTTAATAAAAAAAAAATGCAGGCCCAGATGTGTGTTGTATCATTCCTATTTGAGCAAAGTGTGATCCCAGGTGTTTTTACAGAAGTTTGGCTCATGCAACTCAGCCAATCACGAAGCACCTGAACTACCTGTATTTTTGTCAGTACTAACCTCAGGTGTGAACTACAAATCTGTTGGGGTGTGTATTCACTACACTCTGTCTATAAAGTAAGAGAGACATACAGACAGACTGACTGACAGACAGACAGGTGAAGACGAAGACGAGAAGAGACAGAGACATATAGAGATATCAGACGTACACTTCCTGCCCAGAGGTCATCTCTCTTGCCAGTCAGTTTGTGGTAAACAAAAATGTTTTCTCCTTGTCTGAAGCTCAGGAAGCGGCAGTCCTTACCATGGTAGTCCCTGATGGCCTGCACCCTGCTCAACAGACCTACACACACACACACACACACACACACACACACACACACACATGTTCAAAGGCACATGGAAAGAAAGAAGCACAAAAATTGAGCTGTGATTGTGATTAAAAAAAAAACTCAGATTATCATCATTAAGAAAACTAATGGAAGTAATTCATGCATTCATCATACATGTGGCCTATTTCATTGCTACTTACTTTCACACGCAGGATCTCTACAGATCTTGTAGTCAGACAGCAAGCCCTGATTTATGTGAGGTAAAATCACAAAAATCACACCTGTGCTCCACAGGAATATGTCAGACTGTGAAACAGCCATTCTTGTTTAAACAGGACTGCATCAAGTCAAAAAAATCCCATAATGGGAAAAATAAACTACTTCAGTTGCTAGTTGTGCTGGCTACGTGGACATTGCCTTCAAACTGCTGCTGTCACGAAGCCTCAACGGCAAAAGAGCAGAACCGAGATAAGATATAAGGTTAATACGGAGATAATCATTAACATTCAACATTTACTCAATTACACAACATTACAGCTGCCAAAGCTTTGTGTTGTGGTTAACAGTTTTTCTTCCAAAGCTGTCAAATGAGTTTATTTGCGTTTCATTTTGAAATAAATACACAAAAACAGTACGTCTCCACATTTATCATCTCGGTGGCAAGGGTTAAAAGTGGAGAATTTTTGGACTTTGACCTGTGACTGAAGGGTGGACAGTAAATGTAGATACACGTGTGGCTTTTATTACCATGGCAACCAGCGCCGCGCACTTAAAAAACGTCATCACCCCGCGTTCAAAAAC
>OMKZ01036512.1:6301-18318 GCA_900302535.1 Neoniphon sammara | reverse complement strand
ACTAAGTCATTTTTCAAAAACAAAGTCTATCAAATTTGATGGAGTTTTGTGACTCACATTGGTTGTACAAGGAATCTTTAAGGGCTTCTTTGAATTGAATAGATTTTAATGTTAGAAGTTGTAGTTAGTCTGCTTCTAATGTGATCTGTGATGATAATAAAAACACTCCTTTAAATCAGATCAAAAACAGCCTGCTGTCTTTTAAACGTTACTCAATCTCAGTATTTAGAGCTAGAGGGATTGTGTTTTCAATTGAAACTAAAAAATCACAGCTGACTAGCAAGCCCAGTATTGTGTATGTGCTCACTTAGGTTTAATTTTGAATGTGATGCATAAAGCTGTAAGAGCCTGCTTCTTTGGTTGGCACATGGATTTAGACCCTCATCGGACGAACCTTACAGATTTTGCTGAACCCATGACCTTTACTCTAGCGCTGCCATCAGGCCAAACTTTCAGTTTGTGAAAGATTTCATAGGATGCAGTCAGTTCCATTGTTTGCAGAGTTTGCAGGACGTGTGTCCATCTTCACTGTGTTTTTCTTTTCCCTCACAGCTTTCGGCAGCTCTTCCACCACCTCAGTGTTTGGCCAGCAACCTAGTGGTGGGAGTGTGTTTGGACAGGTATCACTAACTGATTGTTCAGTTTACTTCACAGAATAGCATTTAGAAACCTGATACTGAAATTCATATTTGTCCTATTCTCTTCGACACATTGAATGACAAAGTTTTCTCTTCCAGCAGCAGCCGTCTGGTGGGGGGCTGTTTGGTTCAAGCTCAGCTAATACGTCAGGCTCCTCTACTGGTGGAGTGTTCTTCAGTGGCCTGGGGGGAAAACCCAGTGAAGAAGCTGCCAACAAAAACCCATTTGGTGCCACCGCCTCCACCGGAGCTTTCGGTCAATCTAGCCAGACAGGTAGGCTTACAGAATAAATTAAACCGACTGTAGTGCCTGAAATTATCTCCCTAAAATGACAGGTCAGGGATATTATGTATTCGCCCTGACTACTGCTGCAGATCCTGACTGTGACCGTGGAATCTCAAATACCCTTTATTTGAATCTCTTCAAATTTGCTGCATGTATTCATGGCCCAGTGCCTAGAAGGCCAAAACCCTATTTGGTTTTGGCCGTTTTGGCCTGCTAGAAACAGTTATACCCCCATTTTACTGTTCTTATAAATCCTTAATTTAATCCTCTATGTAATTCCTCTAGGTGCCAACCTGTTTGGGAACAGTGGTGCCAAGACGTTTGGTTTTGGACAGTCTTCTTTTGGAGAGCAGAAACCTAGTGGGACCTTCAGCACTGGAGGAGGGAGTGTCGCATCCCAGGGCTTCGGCTCCTTCTCTTCCCCTACAAAACCAGGTACAGTTATGCCCATGTTCTGTGTGTGTGTTTTGTTTTGTTTTTGTTTTTTTTCAGCCTTTAATGTGTCATCATGAAGGCACTCAAAACAACTAGAAAAAAAAATTTCCTTGTAGATGTATTTTGGTGGCATCAGATTACTAGTTACTCTCCGAATTTTTGTTGATTGGAATAAATAGCCTTGTTTCAGTGTGCTGTCCATAGTGTAATTATAAGGCACTTTAGTAGCCAAGTGGCAGGAACCTAAAAAATTTATGAATGGACTTCATTCTGAGCTATTTGTATGCAGGTTTTTATTTCAATCAGTCACAACAGCAGCTGATTTCACTGATTAGTTCATCTCTAGAGGCTGCTATAATTAGTGAAAGCAGCTGTTCTAGTATTTGGTTTGATCCAGTTTTGATTACACTGGAAGAACGATTTATTTTTGCACAACATTCTACGATTTTAAAAATTTACCCTTCTTAGCCTGATGGGGACACCAACTAAAAGCAAAAACTCCAAATTTTGAAAGGCCATGACTGCATGACCACCAGTCTGATTTTGATTGAACTTGTCTGATTCCTGGACCTGTACCTTGCAAGTTGGCCTTGGACATGCCCTTTGCTGCAGGGACATACTGACTAAACTACCAATGGGACGAGTTCTCCTGGCCAAAAGTGACACCTAATAGTAGGGGTGTAATGATGGACGATGGCATCAGTTATCAACAATGGAAGGAATCTATCGGCAGTCTGTACAGTCTTCCCAATACCAGAACAATTTTTCTCAGGCAAAAATAGTGCCATAAATGCACCATGTGGAGTGACATTTACTGAGTCAGTTACTGCATTCAGGGTTTCCTCCAGAAAATTTGTTAGGCCCAGTGGCAAGTGTCTTTTGACAGTTGGTCAAAAGACTGATGCCGGCTTTATAGTTTCTGTGATAATGAACTCACAGACAGAATCATGAAATTGAGCATTAAAAAGGGTCAATAACACAGATTCCATAGTTTTTTCTACATTTAACTACAAATGGAGGAATCTCTGCATGTCTGTCCCTCAATTTTCTCGACAACTGTTCATCTCATCGACTTCACACTTGGTGGGTGTATTGCGGAGGCCCCAAGGAAGTGCAGTGTTGAGTGTGAAGTTGACTAGATGAGCCGTTCTCTAGTTATTGTCGTGACTGACAGAACAAAAAAGGCGGAATGCAACTGCGAGGGCAGTGCAACACCCAGACAGTCGACCATCCTAACTGAACAGAGTATCTCGTTAGTGTGCTATTTGTTGCGCAGGTAATTATTTGGGTAATTAGCTTTGCCTGAACATGACCATGAATGGGTGTCCATCGAGCGCACATCTGTGTAAGAACATAGACACTGTTAAACCCCTGTTTTTGTCTGGATAGTTTCATTAAAGCTGTGACTCACTCTTGTCAGTGCTGTGTGTAATTACACACAGCACCATTTGGTGCTCAGTAATTCTAAACTGTGGAAAGATGCTCATTTAGTGTGTTGATGAATTTAGACTTCAATAAATTATTGCCATAAACCTACGTTATCCTGCTTTATATAAAAACACAGAAAATTAATTTTTTTCGGAAAAGACAGTTCTACATACCAGTGATAAAAACAGATGTAACACATGTCTGATATTGGTGTAATATTCAGGTTTGTGGCAGCATAATGAAGTTGGCGTGTAGCCTTTCAGCCTGCCCTGGACTGGGCTTGCTCGGAAAGTTTGGTTACCATATTACCCTGGATCATCGTGAGCAGACTTGAAGCTCAGTAAACTGGGCAGATATCAAGCCTGAATTATCTAGTAAACTTGTTTTGTAAATTATCCACCCCTTCCCTCTCAGGTGTAGCAGAGTGTAAGTAATGTGAGTGTGACCAAAGGTTTGATTGAATATTTTAAATTTATTAATTTATTTCCCATAATACAATGTGGTTGTCACTGTAAAGGAACAGAAGCTTATTTTGCAGCAGGGTTGGATTCTCCTTTTAACAGGCTAGTTGTGGGGGGACTTCAAAAATAGAGGTAAGGTCTCAATTTCATGCTCCTTTCTTACACACAAGTTTGCAGCATACTTAGCACATTAACATTTTCAGCTGGATCAAGTACAGGTAAATTAAATGTGGAACAACTTTACTTTTTGTAATACAGTAGTAGGCACCCAAGCCAGCCCCTAGCTTCACTGGGATGTTGGTACCACTCAACACACTAATGCCCTATCACTGGCCTACGTCCAGGGGATGTAATCTTGTTACATTAGCTCAATCAATTATTTACTGGGGCATGCTGGTCGCCAGGCTGTAATTTCAGAACTCCTTTTTTGACGCTACTACTCCTACGGTGCTGTTCAGAAGTCTGCTCAGAAGAAGGGGTGGGAAATTTTAGGCTCCTGTTATGATGACTGCAATTGTGATTAACAATTATTGATGCATCTTGATTGTTTCTCATCAGCACACACAAATTGTTGTATTTATTCCCTTTTTTTAATCTTCCACCAAAGAGAGCATTATGAACAGTGAGCTCTGTATGTCAAAAAATGAAACGTTTGAGGAATATCAAAATAAAACGCCACAAAAATATGAATCTATAAAGCAAGTCGGTAAAGTGCTCTGAGTTCAAGTGGATCTTGTAAGCATTTCTTGTAACATCCACTCTGGCTCTGTTGTCAGGTGTTAAAACACTGAAAGAACTGCTTTGTCCGGAGGGTAACAAGTAACATCATTTCTGAGGTTCTTTCCTTACAAACCAAATCAGTTCTGTCAAGCTCTGTTTTGCCTTCCATTTTTTAAAATCCAAACTGTACTCACACTTCTACTTTTAGCAGAGCTGGTGCTTGGCAAATGATTTTCTGATCTTTTACTGAAGCAACAGTGTTAACACGTCACTGACATTGTGTCATCCTGCTTACGTGCATTTTTCAAAGGGAGAACCAACACATAATGGCCTTTAACAGCCCGTTAACAGATTTATCCAAGAAAGCATGATGATTTATCAATACATGATTTTTTTTCCCCACCCCTTGTATCCACTTCAGAGAGCTGTTGTTGCTGGCAAGAATGTCCAGATTCTGCAGCCTTAAAATGAGTATGTTTAACTCTCATCTGTCACAAAGTAATGAAACTTTATATAAAGGTACCTTTTTACTCTTTTCTACAGGTGGTTTTGGCAGTGCTCCGGTGTTCGGGAGTCCCCCTTCCTTCGGTGGTTCTCCAGCATTTGGTGGTGCAGCAGCATTTGGTTCAAGCCCCTCCTTCACCGGTGCCTTGGCTTCCCCGGCCAGTAAGGTGTTTGGAGAAGGCACGGCGGCTGCCAATGTGGGAGGATTTGGGTAAGAAACCATTTACTTTCAGTAAAAGAAAAACCCTAAGAAAAGTAAGACAGGCTATCTTTTTCTAATGTGGCAAAATTTTAGATTTTTGAAAGCAAGAAATTTCTAGGCTCTGTGAATCATAAATAGACCCCAAACCTAGTAGACCGTATTTGACACACATAGAGTTATTTATGTTACTGATTATTAAGTCTCACTCTAACACAACTAACCCTAGCTCACAGAGAAGGGCGGAACCCGCCTAGTTGACTAATTAGTCGTTTGAGCTCTTGCTTGACGACGGTTTCAATAGTCAAGTTGACGCTTTTTTTCATGGGGCATAGGCTTTTAACAAAATCTGGTGTGTCTGAACAGAGCAGCGGAGTTTCATTAATGTAGAAGCCACAGTTTAATTTCTGCTGCCACAATTTCACATTGCCGGAAAAAAATACTGCATTTACATTTTTTATAATGCTAGCATAAGACTATTTTAAGGTGATAGGCCACTATGTTGGAAAAATGGTGTAACACTTTTGAAAATAATAGTTTTAAAATTTATGCCAGCAGTAACATTAAAACTCGGATATTTAATGGACTGACATTTTACTCCTAAATACAGTACACAAAAGAATGGGATATTTCTAACAGCCCTACTCCCAGTCAAACAGCCTTATTCTAGGGCAAAATTTCATTTTAAGATTACAGAAGGTAGGATTAATTCATCTCCCACCTCCCTCCCACCCCTTCCTTTCAAACGATTTCTCCATGTTCAGCCTCAGTGCACCCACCACATGAACATGCGCTGGGACCAATGGGCATGGCTGCAAACCCAAAACTATGGAGCTCTATGCAGTACTAGATTATTCCACTCAGATAATCCCACTCTGGGGTCATGCTGCCTACAGATTAAACTGGCCTGTTCTCTCTCCCTCTCCTTCTGTCTCGCTTGTTCTCTCTTTTCTCTCCCTCGGGAGTCTTGCATTGGGCGTAGGTCCTGTAGAACAGATTAACGCTTAAGCCCCCAACTCTCAATCCTCTACTACCCTTACACACACACACACACACACACACACACACACACACACACACACACACACACACACGCCAGCTGACACCTTCTGCCTCACACGCATGTTTACTTCAAGGGAGATAGACAAGTAAATTACCCTGGACACTGGAGTCATTTCTCTCTCTCCTGTCCTTTTTCCTTCTTTCTCTTTTTGCAGTAATAAGTTGTCAGTGGGTTTAATCCAGCCAGGGTTGTCAAATGGGATCCAGCCCATTGGCTCAGTGTTTTCTCTCATTTTGTCTTATCAGCCCAGCTCAATGAGTCATTTTTAGTCAGTTGTATCCTACTCTTGTTTATAATAACTGTTCCTTGGAGAGGAGAGAAAATGTTTGTTGTTTGGCTGCCCGGACATTGTTTTCCCCCTTTTTCAAAGCCTGATACATCAAGCAGCTGATGTTCTTGTGAGAGTTCTGATAAGCAAATGAACTACAAAGGAAGATTACACTTGTTTTTAGCAGTTTAGTGTAGTTTACTTACACATTTAAAATAACAGAACATGGAAATAAGAGGTTATTTGATGTGATTATTGCTCTTTACATTAATATTTGTGTTGGGCTCTGATTTCCACTCTGCTCGTTTCTTCTCTCCCCAGCCAAAATGTGGGTTTTCCTCCCAGAGGGTGGGAAGGGAAGGTGTGTTGACAGAGTGTAGCTACATCTTGTATTGTAATTCAAATCAGGTCTCATTGTGTTATAGACCTTTGAAGTAATGGGCTCTGATATTATTTGTCCAGAGGCGGTTTCTCTGCATATTGTTTTATCATGTGGTTGTGGAGAATGGGCTAGGCAAGTTGGATGGTTTTATTTGTTTACTGCATGTTCAACCCCTTAAAAACAGTTTTCATCTTGACCTCATAAATTATAGTATGTAATGTATGTATGTCATAGCTGATTAGCCAATTTACAACCCATACCAAGTCCTCTATATCTGCTTCCTTCTTCAGTTTCGCCTCCCAACAAAGTGGCCCTTCCTTTGGCTCTCTTGCCGGTCAGAATGCGCCGTCATTTGGGAGCCTGGCCCAGCAGGGCCCCGGCTTTGTAGCCCAGCCCAGCAGCTTCTCAGGCTTTGGACAGCAGCCCCAAAGTGGAGGTGAGTCCTTGCAGGATTTCTAACTACTGACTTATATATCATTTGCTTTCTTTCTTTGTTTCTTTCTTTCTTTTTTCATCATTTTTAAATTTCTTCTACTTGCCAGCATTTAGTTAAAATCAGTTGAAAGCAGCATGATCAGCGGCTGTAGTGAAGAGGTACTTAATTCTTTCAGCATCAATGCAGCTAAATAATGACGACAAAACTTCATTCAGTCTCTGCGGCCATTCCAGTATTTGCTTCATTTGGTCCTATAAAGCAATACAAACAGTGCAAATTACAGTTGTAATCCCCCACCCTCCCTGCATAACCTTATTTCAAGTCTATACACTTTTTGGTTGGTTAATTGTGCAGTAGCACAAAAAATATAGTGACACACAGGAGTATGGTTAAATTTTTCACTGTTTAAAAAAAGATAAAAGTAAAGTTATGCCACAGATTTTTGTTGCAACAGAGTCAGCATTTGGAACCAGTAATCAGCTCATTGGGTAGTGTAAGCAATGACCAGGACAGCTACAACTAGACTGTTAAATGAGTTGGTCTGCCAGTGCAGTCACGAAACTAGGTTAGATGGTTCAGCTGAGAAAGCTTCAGCATCTTCCAAGTGAGGTCTTTTACAATCAAGCAACATTACTTGTCACAGGTCTACAAGAGTTTGTCCAAATATCCTCATCTAGTCCAGTGTCCCACAGAGTGATTAAAAGGACAACATACAGCAAAGCATGATTTAGACCAAAAGGGGGGGACAGCTTAATGTACAAGTGACTGCTTTCATACTAATGACCACATGGAATAATTTTTTAGCTGATGTGAGCAGCTGTACAGTACTAGCCTGGATGGTGTAGTGTCATATCTGGGCCTCCATCAGCTCGTGTTCCCCAATCCTATAATGACTTGATGCAGGGATGATGAACATGAATGTGGTTCTCTGCAAATCATCATGCATGTCCCAGATTGTGTGATGGATCAAAGTTCTGTTGCCATGTTGTTAGATTGTTTATTATGGCCATTCTCTATACCTCATTGTCTCTTTCTCTCTCTCTCTCCTTAAATCTGTTTATTTTGTTTCTCTGCAGCCCTTAATCTCTCTCATCAGTCATATGCATATTTCTACCTGTCCCAACTTTCTCCCTCATCCATCAATTCATCATTTTAGCCACCTACTCTCCTTCTGTCTCCTGTGGTCGTTCTGGCTGGCGGTGCTCTGCATGTGTCAGGTCATGTTGCGCACGCAGCACATGAGTTGTGCGTTTCTTGAAGATGATTGACTTGGTGAAACATGGGGGTTGAATTAGGATTGTCTTTGTTGTTCATCTGTGTCACACTGGCAGTCGGTGTCTCGGCCATAACAAGACAAGTTATTTTCTCTGTTTTGTAGCGTTCTCTGGAAGCAGCTTTGGGTCCACAAATCAGTAAGTATGATTCATATATTTGTGTATTTTGCATGTGGGTTTGTATTCAGTGTTTCTGTCGGTGTGTTCAAAGTGTGTGAACTTCTGTTTCTTTAAGTCATTGCTGCAGCAAAATGGAATTCATTCATTCAACCTTTATTTTACCTCAAAACACCATTTAGGAGGCATCATCATTTACAATGGTGTTGATGTAAAAATAGATAAACACAAAACATACTAGAAGTTAAGAAGAAAAGAAGAAGAAGAAGAAGAAGAAGAAAAGATAAATATGCAAAGAAATAAACATGCTATGGAGAACAATGAATAAAATAGAAAAAATCAAATAAGAAATATTACATAATAAAATAGAATAAAAATAGATACAATGAAATATAAAATAGAATAAAGTAAAATGAATAGATACAAGGTTAATGAACTGATAAAATTACAGTAAGGTTAAATGCAATTGAAATCAGATTCAGCAAGATCTGAAATAACGTCTCTGAATGGCCATAGCAGCAGCAGAGAGTCTCAGTTTAGGGCCTTTTGCAGATTCTTTGATGTGAACGGTGTGCTGTATGAAAATGGCATTTTTCCTAATTTACTTCTGACTAATAGAATATGGAGCCTCAATCTATCCTGACAGCACATACTAACACTGTATGTAAGGAATTAAGTATATGGTAGAAGCATATGTATTAAAGCTTTGTAAGGGAATAAAAAACAATGCTAGCCCTGTGTTACAGTCCAAGAGTAAAAGTAAAACAAAGCAAAGTAGACTACATAATTGTGTGGTTACATTAACATTTTAACATGCAAAGGTGGCTGCAAAAGTGGGAATTAGTTAGAAAGAAATGGATTACTAAGATTTATGAACAAGACTGTAAGGAATAAATATAAGCAATGCAAAAAAACAGCAAAATACTACACTGTGTGCTGCCAAGGAGAGAGAGGATTGCTGGAGGAAAACTGCTGACAGTGTGAATGCATAGCTTGCAAGCTTAACGCTGCCCCATCATTAAGGCATACTTATTCGTTTTATCATCATATTGAAGCTGTGACAAAACTTAATATTTAGAAAGTCTCCCTCATGCCCCCGAGGGCTGCAGTGATGGGAATATGAGTGCAATCTATACCAGCCACTCCCAGACTTTTTATGAAATTAAGAACTAGTGTAGGTTTAATATGCAACTGTAGATTTCATTCATTATTGATATCCATAGTCAAATAATTTAAGTTACCCGCTATTTGATAGAAGTCCTCTTTTCAAGCCAGAATGGGTAAATGGCTGGGAAACACTATAACCTAACTATATGTATCTACTATATATATCTGCTAAATAACTGCTTCGACTTGTAAACAGCTACAGAAAACAAATAACCCAGTAGCAATAACTACAGCTATATACGTAAGTAAAAACATCTCAATTTTAAATATCCTCAATTGAATACAGACTGTGAAAGGGACATTTATGTGAAACTCATTCATTTCTCCCATCTAGAAATCACCCATGAGACCATAAGCACACGACTCTGTCAGAGTTTATCACGCAGCTTACGGTTGCTGTTATTGTGCTCATCAAAATAAAACTCCTTCTGTATTCTGACTTGTTTGTAATTCTTTTGTTCCAGATCATCTTCTCAAACGTTCGCCAGTTGGAGGAGCTAGTCGTACTAAACCTCCATGAGCAAACCTCCAGTGCTACAATCAAGCTCTTTGTACCACACAGAGGGAGAATGGAGAGGGAAGATTGTGTTGCATGAATGTGAAAGGGCTGATTAAAGAAAACCTCTAAGGTCATAAGCGTGATGTTCAGTAGCTAATCAGAGTATTTGTTTAGGCTTTATATGCTGTTCCTTCATCATCTCCAAAAACACTGCAGTTGTGTACAACAGCACTGGCTATTTGCAACCTTTTGCAAACCCTAAGACAGGACAGAAAGATTTATCGTAAACATGATCATGAACTTAGTTGCCTTGTTAAATATTTTATCAGTTTTCAGTAACAGTTTGCAGAAACACATGCATCATCCTAATGCCATATGCTTTAGCATTTCTTAGACTTAGAAAAGAGTAACATTCATACTGTGATCTTGATCATTTGAACCCCAAATTTTAAGCTTTATATTCTTTGCACTTTGAATGAGGGAAGAATTCAAAATCTTAGTTTTACACCATAATGGAAAAAAAAAATGTGGTTTTGGATGAAAAGATGTATATTCTTTTTCAAAAGTTGTTTTGCAGTAAGCCGCATAATGATGTATATTTTTAATGGAAATTGGAAATAAATGTGGTGTTTCTCAAACTGATTCTTTTATTCTAAGTAGAATGAATTGTTTTAATAAATACACCAGCTATTTCTGCCTCTTTTGTTTATACTTGTTAAAGACTAGACAGTGTTCACTTAAAGATATACTTCATCTTACATCCATCCATGTACTTCCATCTTACATCCATCTTATAGTGGTCTCTATAAATTAAAGTAGGCTAAGGACCTAGTCTTTACATTGTAGGCATTAACCCTGGCATTTCACAAAGGTCATCTCCCACCATAAGAGGACAATAGACAATAATGCTTCTGCCATAACACGTCAAAAGTCCCTGTTGTAACCTTAGAATTATCTTAATGTCATAAAGTTAATGGCTAGGTGATGAGAAACACTGACTATTTTATTGAAGAATCTGAGTTTTTGATTGTCTTTGAGATCAGTTGAAAGCAAAAAACAGAATATACTCTATAATTGTAATCTGTTCAGTTGTGGAGTGCTTGTTTACATCCTTACAAGCAAATTTCAGCACTTAGAAAAACAAATTCCCACTGTAAGCCATATAAACTGAAAACAGGTTAATGTGAAGTGGCATGAAAAATAGTGGGGCACCTGTCCCTAGGTCCTTTAGAGATAATGTTGCAATCGGCATTTAACCCTGCTTCATATGCAGTTCATTCTTCTATTTTCAGTAAGGAATTCATTGACAGCCAAATTTGGCTGTGGGAGGCTGGTAGTTGGTGGAGACCTATGGCTTGTATCAGAGCCTTGATTTTGTGGCATGTGGCTGTCTTGAACAGAGCTATGTGCCTGGCTTACAGCCGTGGAGCATGTCACCGTCACCCTGTCCCCCCTTATCTTGCGTCTCTCACTATGAGAGATGATAGGGGGTCCCGGCCATTCTGGAGTGGCACCGCAATGTCAGGGTCACAAATAGCCTGGGATCTGAGCTGGCCGCCGTGGTAAAATGGTAAAATGTGCCATTCTTAAGAGAGCAGTTTTTGATAGATAAACCTGGTACCCACCAGACTGGAAGGTGAACAATGTCCACACAATGAAGATTAAAGTTTCCAAAGCATTTATTGTGCAACTGGTCCAACATTCTCAGGAGCTTGTGATTGTTCCCTGCACTTGTACCCAACTTGGGCTGGATGTGCAAACTTTTTTGCATCTTCTACCGATCAGACTGGAGCCATCGGCTGTGGTGCCCACATCTATAAAATAGAGGATTAATATTACAGAATAATGAATAATATGGATATGTGTACTTTGGTTTAGATGAAGGGTTTATTTTTATTTAGGCTGGTGGGATTAGTAAGCGTGGACACAGATGCAAACTTTAAATAATATCTAGTTATACATTTGTGCTTGCAAAGTGCTAGTGACAGCCCAGCCTACATCAGTCACAGTGATATGTAATCAGCTGCTGATATGTTTGATGTCTCACTTAAAGAATTATAATTAGACACATGGGCGGTTGTAGAGCCCAAAGTCTGTAATGCTTTCAGCTAAAGCGGATCAGCTTATGAGATTTTCAGCA